>PTEX01000040.1:2369470-2503681 GCA_003342815.1 Eudromia elegans
TCCTTCCTTCCTTCCTTCCTTCCTTCCTTCCTTCCTTCCTTCCTTCCTTCCTTCCTTCCTTCCTTCCTTCCTTCCTTCCTTCCTTTCTTTTGACAAAGCTATTGGAGCATTTTTCTCAAAATATTACAATATTTAGTAGGCATTCAAATTCAAAATATTCAGTTTTTATAATTCTTATTTTTTTATAAAAGACAAAATTATTAGTTGTCACTCAGTGTATTTAACATTTCTTAATCTGAATTTATATTGTTTTCATAATTCAGTTAAATTCTTATTTTTGTAAAAATAGCATAACATTTTTATTAATAGATTAAAAAAAAAAGATAGTGTTCTTGTGTTATTCTGTTTTGAATAATAGAGAGATATATTCTCCAGAAATATTAGTTACTGCTCTATGCTAATATTTTTACTGTCTTTCCTTTGCTCATTTACCTTTTTAATTTATAGATTGTCCTGGTAGAGAAAAAAACATATTTTGGGGTTTGGATCTCAATCAAAGATGAAGCAAAGCATCAGCATTTTTCTTCTGTGTCAGAATGTCTGAACATTTATTTCTAACTATTCACTAACTTAAATCTTGAATTTTGTGTGTTATGATGCCCATGTACACAGATCCAACATCACAGTAATAATTTTTAATAATGCAGAAACATATAAGAAATATCAGTTAACTTGATGGTGTTTTACTTCATCAACCTCACAGAGAAAGATAAACCACAATGTAAAATTGAAAATCTGTAAAAGACATAAGGTCACCCAGCAGGCAGGTAGGCAATCGTATTAATAAATTATTGTACAGCTGTGACCTATGTTTTCATGACTGTTTTCATTCTAAAAAATGTGCAGGTTATTATGTTCTAACATTTTCATCAACCAAATATATTGTTTTTTTATTTTAAGCTTAAGCTTCTTATCTGCAATTCCTGAATGAAATTTCATATGACAGAAAGACCGTGTACGTAAAATTTACAAAAATTCCTGCCCACATCTAACTTTACTGCAGATCATGGTTTTCCCCATCATATCTAAAATCTTTAAAGATGTTAGTAAAAATTAAGCATAAATATTAATCTTAATTAATCTATTAATATTAATATCTGCTGGTTTTCTTCATCTCTTTACACTGACTTAGTAGCATTTTCCAGACTTCCCTAACATCAGCTACAAAATATCCAAAGCTTTCAGAATAACCATAGACTGCTAATTTTCAGTTGCCCCTATCTTATTTTTGTGGAGACAAGATATTTGTTTTTCAGGCGCTTTTATATAAAATTTCAATAGCTCTTATTAATCTTTCATCAATACAAATTAATCTGTCAAGTGTCAAATTCCTAGGGTTTTACAGATCACTATTCAGACTCTCACTGATTGTGAAGTCTTTGATCTGATAAAACACTTATGTACAAGCTCTTTTTTAACTAAGCATCCTATTTTATTTACAGGATCCATTTCAGCACTTATTGCTGTTCTGTAGTATTATTTTTAAGAAACTCTTATTTATATCTTTTGATTTTAAAAGCCAGGGAAAAATCAAATTTTGTGACACACCCAATTGTTGGTTTTAACCTGATAAGAAGAGCTTACATGTATTCAGGTGATACAGATTTTGTGACAAAAACATTATTTGGTTTTCAATTAGCTGTAAAAAAATAAAATGTCGTGACCTGACAGGTCTCAAAGAGCAAGGGGAACTGATTAAAATACTCATCTCCTAAACTATTATCTTTTTCTTTGCCAGATTTTTACTGCCACAAGAGCTGTACTGCCACAGTCAGTCTAGGCAGAAAATATTTATAAACAATTATTCTATTTAATTTTATTATACTTTTAGGGATTCCAGAAAGTAAAAAGTTGCATAATATCATGATTTAAATAGATAAATATTTGATTAATTTGTAACGGAAAATGTATTACAGACTTTATTGATTTTGTTTGTGAAAGACTTGTAGCGCCTTCAAGTGGAGCCAGACATCTGTTTTCCAAATTCCCTGTGAGGCCTTTGAAGACACTGCTCTGAAGCACATAGCTTTTGGGAAAGGACAGCTTCGCTTTCAAGGGGTTATATTCAGACTAGTAGTCTGGATGACACTGGTTGCTGAGTCCCAGCTGCCCCAATATAACCTTTGCAAGATACTCATCGCTTTCTTCACTTTGCTTTCTGCTTATTCTGAAATGCTAAAGCAAGACATGAATTTCAGCCTCCTGGGTTCAATTTCATCTCAGTTCAAAGACCAGATAGAAGGCCTGCCTTTAGAAACCTCCTAGTCTAATTCCAAGCAAATCTTATCTGCAAAAATACTTCTTAGTATGCTTATTATATACTGAGGAACAGCAAATCACTTTTTTCCTTTATAGTTTTGGTCTTGTTTTTCTCTTCTCTCAAATGCAAGAAATAGAAAAAAAAATGTAGCATGGAAAAGTGATCTGTATTTTAAAATTCAAAATCATATAATGCTAGTTGATCTTTTTGGTGTGACAGCTTTCATTGGATGCCCATAAGTCCTTTGCCAGTTCCATTATCTTTGTACATTCACATACATTTGTACAACTTCTTTTTTGAATTTGTAAATAAATTAACATTCTTAAAAAAATGTATTTTCTTGTGAAGTTTTTGTTATCAGGGGAAAACATTACACCCACTAAATTGCTGCAAATAAAGAGCTCGAGCACCTGAATTGCCAGCATCTACAATCTTTTTAAGTTGTCTTTTTTTTTTAACATTTATTTAAGAGACATACTATGTAGGTATCTGAGAATTACCAATTATGACATATTTTTAAGCAAGTAGACGTTTTCATGCAAAGAGAATGTAAAGAGGAGAATACACGCTCATCTTATATACACATTGAAACATTTTACACATTTTTAGTAAGATATGAACAAGGTTGTATCTTGAAACAAGAATTCTAAGACTAACAAATGTACTTTAGGTTTTAGCTATTGCATTTACTCCCTTGACACAAAAGAGAATCTGCAAGTCATGACGTGTTAGACATATTGCCTATGCGAAACTTAAGGACTGTATGTAGGGAAAGACAATCTTCCAAGCTGTTTCAGGTGAACATTGAATAGCAGGACTCTGAAGGAAAAACAATAAGTGAAGACTTCAGGAAATTGCAGCTTTTAGAAGTTTTTGTGGAAATTAAACCTGACCTCCTTGGTCTTTTTGTTCTCCCTTGCAGATAGTATTGTGTATTGTCCAAACTCAATTCTACTGCCATAAATTTCAGTCTGGATATACATAGGATACATTTGTTTTGTTGTCTATTTCTACTCCTACCCAATAAAGCAGCACATAAAAACAACAAAGCTTTATTTCTCAAACGGAACAAAAGTCTCTTTTATCCCTTCTCTCTGAAGTATACACACATAACAGTCATCTCAGTTGGAAGGGAAAACATTAGGAACTACAATAAAGGAAGACAAAATCAGTGCTCTGCACTAGATTATATGACTAGATAAAATTGGTTTGCTTTTTTGTTTTTTTGCTGTTGTTGTTGTTTGTGATCATTGCTTTTCAACAAACTCTGTGTTTCAATGTTTGTATAAGGTTGCTTTTTTTATAGATTTCAAATGCTATTATACTCAAATGACTTGTTTCAAAACACACAGAAGCAATTGTCTGTACTTCCACTTCTTCTTTGCTCCTTGTACAATTACTTTTCAGCACAATGTGACAGTGCTGACCAGAGCATTCAGTTGACACCTTCTGAATATGAAACACCTCTGAACAAATGCCTCATGATGCACGTGTACAGTCAACAAGAACTAAGCCCCAGCGGAGAGACTGCTTGTAGAGGCTCTTATGATTATACTGGATCTTTCTGGAGAGGATTTTTGATTTCATTATTAGGTGTGATATGGAATCACTTCTGCATAAGAGACACTTTTGGAAAGAGAGTCTCATGACAGCCCGATTTCTGCACAGCAGGGAGTGCTCTGAAGACCACGAGGGAAGGCTGCCTTAGCACCAATGAGGCAAAAGAAGGTCCATAACAGTCCTGCAAGTGTAGCCAACAGCCACCCTCATATAGAATAACCTATCTGCCTGACATTCAAACTGGCATGCAAACCTCTCTCTTACTGTTAAGAATTTCACAACATAGCTTCTTGGACTCCTTTTCTAAAAAAAGTTTATTTGTTTGTTTGTTTGTTTTGGCCTCCAAAAGAAATCAGGAATCTCACTTCAGGGAAGGTCATGTGACCAGATGCAACAAAACTTGACAGAAAGGAACTCAAATTCTTTCTTGGTGATATATTAAAACCAACAGGAGAAAGTGAGCAGAGATCTATTCAAACTTTAGAACTTACTACTGTAAAGCTCAGACCAAGGGAAATGCATGAATTTAGGAGTCTTAATCAAAAATGTGTTTTATTTATTTGAAAGCTCTGAACCAGGTTTGGAAACTAACACATTAATTCCAGAAAGAGAATATTGTCTCTGCTCAAGGTTCTTTCATAGATATGTTTACGTGCTTCACTTCTGGAAGACAGAGGTAAGTCTGCGTAAAATGCTTTTGCTAGACAGTTGTCATTACCCAATCAAGCTATTTTTGAGTATATTCAGGTGTGTCTCCATCATATAACAGTACAGTAATTCTGCTATTCTGCTTTTTTTTCTACTTTCTTTGACAAGTGTAAACATGTATTTATATATATTTTTTGTTATATGCCCTTATAATCTTATTCTGCCTTCAGCTGAATCTTTGACAGGGATCTCAAATGAATTAGAACATCATCCTTGTTTCCACCTTCTGCTGTTATTTTCACGCAATGCTTAATTTCCAATAATCCCATAATCTGTGGACATCTTTTACTTTCTGTCTGTAGTTCACTTAATTTCTCTCTCTCTGCAGTTGTATGGTAATGTATTTCAATCTGCTCTTGGTTCATGTCCTATATTTTCTTAATCTTTTTTTTCTTCTTACTTTTCACTGTTTTTGTCTTTCTTCTTTAATCTCTTTTCACTGATTCCAAAAAGTTAAGCGATTTTCAAAAAGTTACTTTGACTTACCAGAAAATCCCTGCGGGATTTCATTTTCTCACAGCATCATGGGAACTACTGTTCATGCTGAATTCATGTCACTTGAGAATTTGTGGCAGAATAAACAAGATGCTGAAGGATGCATGTGGAATGATTGAAATTAATATCTAATTATAGTCTGATGCTGTCAAATGTTGGCTAATTGTGTATCCATGGTAAAGGGAAGAACTCTAGATATGAAATCCCTAAACTCCCCAAAGTCAGTGAGGGAATTCTGATTGCAGTAAGCTCACATATCAACTATGTAATAAGGATAAGTAGATAGTTCTATAACAAAATTCATAAAAAGGAAAAGAAAACCTAGCATCAAAGTGGTTTGTGGGTTTTTTTTTTTTTTTTTTTGCCTCCTTGGATAATTCTTTTAGAGGCTTCATTCCCATAAAATTTTCCTCCAAAATATTGTATTTCCTCCATAAAATTCAAGAGGCTGCCATTATAACAACCATCCTCACTGACAGATTATTTAGGCCTGGATCAATCTAGAATACAAAGAATTGTGTGTAGAGTGGTCATGTGAAAGTACTTTATGCCTACAGTGTCAGCATTTGGTTGTTCAGAGCTCCAAGTTTTCCTCTTGAAATGTCCTGGTTCATGATAGTTCAGAAATTTTTCAGAAAATTAAGGTCAGAAAATACCTAGAATGACTTCCAGTAAGATAGTATGAGTAGATAGAAGAGTAGATGATACGGCTCACGTATTGAAGAACATTTTGAAACAGGTTCTGTGTTTCAGCCTATTTTTTAAATACTCCCGTTGACCCAAAATGTTGAGCTAGTCTCCAGTGTGCTATCTGTAGCAATATTTAAATCTGGTTACAGGGATTTTCACTTTTATGCAAAATCAGGGATAATCTTTGTTGAGTTTAATTTGCAGTTACCATAATTTGGTAGATTACCCTTTAGCCAGCAACAAAGAAAGCTCTACTGAATGTTCAATAACCCATGTTGCTAAAAGCTTGAATGAGGTTTTGAATAAGATGTTACATTTGGAAGGCTGCGCTATCTCTCTGTGTGGTGCACTTTGTGGCTCTCCAGGCCTCACACACAGCATGAACTGGGGCTCTCACCTGTAGCTGGGGTTTTTCCCTGGCATTTTCATACATTTATACATTCCTTTGTGAAAGCCTTACCTCAACAAGGACAGTCATTAATATTTCTGACCTTAGGAAGCACTGTAAGGTAGCGAGCCATTATCCTTTGTTACAGTTGGTAAAATAGAAGAGAAAAAAAAAAAAAAAAAAAAAAGGAAAAGCTCTAGGCCCTCAAGCTGGAAGATCCGGGCTCCCAAGTCTGCAGTCTGCAACCTTTATTCCCATTCCCTGAGTGAGTCCAGCCACTGCCTGGGCTTCGAATGGCCTTTTCTAGTGTCTTCTGATCTCTTCCTTAGAACAGAAAAAAACACAGAGATTTGGAAGGGATCTCCTCAGGCAGCACTGCTATGAAATTTCTGTTGAAATTTGATAAAAATCTATTTTAAAACTAGTTGAATGCATCATCTTTAATGCAAGTGAGAAACCGTTTCATAGTATTTCTTCTCTGATGATCACAATTTTACCTCTATTTCACACCTGCGTTTACTCATGGTCAGTTTATAACCATCTCAAAATTTGTTCAAGTGAGACTCTTCCTCTCCGTTTAGTTATCGTGTTATTTCTAGTTGACAATATCACTGGTTTTAGCTGATGTTTAGTTTTTATGTGCATGGCACTGCTCTGTCTACCCTTTTCATTCAGTCTTTAATATTATCTAGTTTCTCTTCTATGATGTCACAGCTTTTCTCCATTGTCAATTATTCAAATTTTGTGTAATCAGTACCTTTAATAATTAAACCTTTCATTTTGTATATAAAGTTGATTTAGAGAAAGGATTGCAGAGATACAGTGCTAAGGGTGGTTCATGACAAACTTAATTCAACCTAGTGTGTGTGGTTTTTTTTTTTTTTTTCTTAATCTATTTCTGAATCCCCTTTGGCCATTTCTCCATGTACTCTAGTTTTCAATATTCTTCTTACCTAAAATTTTGCATCTAGGATCTTATCAAACATTCACAGACCTCCTTAGAGATTACATGACTACAATTCTCTGGTGTAGAAATTACTTTCCTATCAATAAAGATATCAAGTGAACTGAGCACTAACGTTTCAAACAATTAACAAACTGTGATTTACAATTTGTCTTTCTTATCAAAGACAAATTTTATTTTGCTTTACACAGTATAGTCTTTTTTTTTTCCTTTTTCCATATATGAAATCTTGCATATTGTAAGCCTGGAATAAAATTCTTGAACCTGTCAAGCCAAGTATTTTTTTCACACATTACATTTTGTCTTTTACCATCAGTTGTCATCACACCAGATTAGTAGACTTATTAAAACTTCTTTTCTTGGATCTGTGTTGTTTATTTTGGATTTCTGGGATGAAGAAGCTGTTGACTCACTGATCCAAGGGTATAAAAGATACCTTATATTTCACTGTCTGTATCACCTCTCTGTCCATCTGCTTCCGTGGCAACAATCAGGAAATCAGGAGATACCTATGGCATAGATACCTGTTTGTTGATCTTCTGCCTTACCTTGTAAACCTGAAGATCTTGAGTGAATGATCAAGCTTAACGTGTTCAGTGTCCAGCTAAATGAAAACATCTAGAAAAGTAGATGCTTTTCCTTAGCATCATGGAATGAAGAATGGCACTAAAGCAAAATTTTTAGAAACCAAGATACCACCAAGCAGCTTGAGGCATTCACTGACTTGGAAGAAAAGCAATGTCTGAGTGAATTTCAATTGCTGTTCTTTTGGCAGAAAACCTCTTAATTTTATTAAACTCTGTATATTGAATGGATTACCATCTTGCCTATCTTTACAGTAACAACAGAGATATTCAATTAATTTAGTATATTAAAGCTTCTTTTGATCCTACATGATGGAAACTCAGCAATTTGTTGTGCAAAGTTACTGAGTCAGCTGGAAATGGATTCCAAGCTTGCCCAGAAAAAAAACATGTAATAAATGGATCCAGAGCCCAAATGAATAAATAATGTCCCAAAAAGAAGCATTACTAAGAAAAACAGAAAACCTATAGGGAATGGCACAATGTCCCTCTAATCTTGCTGAGATAACAGACACAATGTGATATTTCATGAAAAGTGGGAAGGCAAGTATTCAAAATGAATACTTCTTGGAAAAAGATTAATTTGTAGGTAAAGGTGCCAATAGAGCCTTAGGAGAACCCTCCTAATTAAGTAGGGAGTCCCTTAAAATGCTGGCATTGTAAAACATTTGCATGATTTGCTCTTTGTTTCTTTTTGAAAATAGGCAAGGGGACTAAATCCTGAAAGTCTGTCTCACTCTCACTGCTATCAGTAGGCATTTTGCATGATCATAAGAGATTAGAATTGTATCCACTAGTGAAAATTAATCTGAATTTAGTAGCATGCATTGTAGCATTTGTTTTAAATTACAGAATTTTAGAAAGACAAGTGAGTGCCAAGACAAGTGATTTCTGTGTAATGATGTGGTCTGTTCCTATAGCCATCTCTCAACCGCAAATACAGATGTGGGGACCGGGATCAAGAAGCAGTCTGGACACAGTCCTGCCCCACTGTCTTGCTGTATGACATCACTGCAGTCAGGAATAAAAATTTTTTAGGAGTGCATAGCAACCACACCTACCAACAGCTACAGGGGTCTTGTCCGTGGGAAAGCATTGTGCACTCTACCCTTGGCCAAAAATCTTTCAGTAAATGTATGGGATCCCAAACTGTTGTGCATGGGATTCTGACAAATGTAGGCTTCAGTGCCAGTAAACATCTACTCTGAAAGAGTCGTCCTGCGCTCCCCTTGTAGTTAGAAAGAAACAGCCACTTTTGGACACAATGACTCTCACTCTGAGGTTGGAGTCCAAAAGAAGTTATTGAACCACTCTTCAAAAAGGCTTCTTTCTCTCCACCAACCATGAAAAGAGCTCAACTTGGTTATAAAACTGCATTGCAGACCTCTGAAATTAAGTACAATGTATCCTAGCCCCCAGTGTCCTTTTTTTTTGCAATTTTTGTGTTTATGAGAAATGCTAATGTCACAGATGATTATTATATTCGGGATTTTTTTATTTCTTTATTACTGCATGTATTTTAAGTATACCTCTTAGCAGAGAACAAGTCTACCATTACTTTTAACAAAAGAGTGAGATAAGCCTTTTGCCATTAGGAGCAAAGAGCAAAAGTCACTAAAAACGTTCTGTTAATTCTAGCCGCAGTGTGGTAACAAGTGAGAGATTGCTTGTAGCTGTAATATCTGACTATGAATTACAATTACAATTTTTACATTATCGTTTATATTATCTTTTCCTTGGCCGTTCCGAGTTGTCACAGACTTTAGACATTTACAAACAGTATCAATTAGGAAGAGAAGCCAACGGAGAAATTGAAAAGCAAACAAAAGTATTATGTATGACTTAATTGAAAGGTCACAGAAATTATTCCGAGCTCTCTCACCTACACAAAACTTATTCACTAATATTTATGCTTTGACTCTTAACATCTGAGATACTTCCTTGGCAGACAACTTCACTTGCACAGAGACAGAACTGTTGTCACAGGAATCAGAATAGAAGGTTAGAATTAGTTCTCTGCATTAACTTTCTGTTCAGAAAATAAAAGGCTTGTGGTTTAAGTTTATAACAACGGGAGATTATTATTCAAATGCAAAAAAGACACCCTCTAGAGATGGCCTCGGATTTATTTGTTTCAACATTTTAATTAGTTCTGCTCAGAATGAACAAATCACAAAGCAAAACAATTGAGAACTCTGTCTTATTCTGTAAGAATACAGTCTCTTTTCCTACAATTTGGTCTTTCTTTATTATTTTCTAAGATAGTCTATAATAATGTCCAGGATCAGACAACTTATCACAAATACATAAACTGAAATTGTTTTCCCTTTTATCTTTTCCTTTCTTTTATGAAAACAAACAAACTCTGATAAGTTTTTTTTTTTAAAAAAAATACATAGACTACCAGGTGGCCTTTTCCCCTACATCTCATTTTGTACAAAACTAGATTTCATGTTTAAGTTGTGAATGTTAATAGGCAAAATAACATTCATTTTTGCTTGACAAATTTCCATCAACTGTTTAAAAATCTTTCTCTGCTTAGTTCTAAGATGAATAAATTAATAGAGAATCAAGTCCAGATTTTCTGACTTCTAGTGACTATTTCAGAGTTTTCAAGACTTATTGATAGCTCTGAGGTTTCCACAGCGTTTATAGCTTAATAGCAGACTTGTTTTCTAAACATGCCTGCTTGTAAAAATAAGTCAAATGTCTCCTCTTCAGTTCTAATAAAAATGATGTTAACTGATTAAATACATTGCAATATATTCTATGTCTGAACCAGAGGATAACTCAGAGTGACCATAAACAGCTACTGTTATTATATATATAGATGGCTTTGAGATATCTTCATGATCCCATTCAGTGGCAACTAATGTGCTATTATGATACCCACTATGAAGCAAAACTGTTTGATATTACTACACAAATTCAATATGTTCTGCTTTGTAATGTTTGAAATAACATTCATGTCCATTTTGTAGGAAATATTCTTTATTTATTTATTCTAGATATCTTTTGTAGCTGCAGAGCAGATGCATTTATTTCTCAAATGTTATGAGATACAGTAAAGTTCATGGCTAAGCTGTCAGTAATCTTTACTAAAATAACCCCATGTACTGTGTAATGCTGTTACGATAGTGACAAAACCTGTTTAAAGGCTTGGATAGAACCATGACTTGTGGATCCTTTGACAGTGAAATCCTTTGAACACAGCTGCCACATTTTTGTTATAGAGACAGCAGGATGCATTTATAAAGAAGTCTCTGTAAAGTGCAATCTGGTAGCAGAAGGATAAGAGAATAAATTCTGGAAAAAAATTACTTTAAAGAATCATCAAGATCAGCTCTTGATAATGGGAATTAAAAATGAAAGTGATCTTTAGGGTTCTGTGTTTTTTGTGGAAAAGCTCCTATTATGTTCACACCATTTTGGTTGGGCTAAGGTGGGGGAAGGTATTCTGTGTTCTGTCTCAGCAATGGTCTACAAAACTGTTTCCAATTCACTTGTCTTTTGGTGCCTTTTCTCAAAAAATATAATTTTATGGCTTTTCCATAACATGATGAAATTCCAGTTATTAAAATGTGCTGGAACTGCCTCATAGCTGGAATTCATAAAGGATAACAGAAGGAGCTTGTTTTATCAGGATCATTAAAAAAACTAATTTTATTATTTTTATTGTAATTATCTTCTTTTATTATTATAAAGGAGAAAAATGTAAGTTTTAGATGTACACTTCTTAAATTGAATAACATTCCTTCTCTGAATTTCTCACCCATGTACTGAAATATAGTTATAGGTTCTTATGTCTTCCTGGGTTTTTTGGTGGTGGTGGTGGTGGTGGTTTTTCCGGTGCATTTTTTGCTGTTTTTTTCACACTTAAGGCTTTGGTAGAATCACCCATGTTTTCTTTACTTCCACATTGTTGCATGCCCAAAACACTTTTGCGTAAAAAAGGTTCTCACTCTTATCTGAAGACCTTACACCACCCACCTCTTCAATCCGCCATAATCTAGTACTAGCACAGCACAGAAAAGGTTGACTTTCCATTCTGTTTGACTTAAATCTCTCTCTCTTTCTGCGACAGACTACAAAAATAGGACAAGCAGAATATTAACAGTCCAAGAATCCTATGTTATTATAAATGACAAAACAAGATAAACCATTTAGCCTCTAATATTAGCAGATCAAGCCTAACCAGGTTGATATTTCTACTCTGCCATCCATTTGGTAGCCTCTTCTAATTGAATTAGATTGAGGCAGCAGGGGAATAGCAGAGGACTGACAGCAGAGGACTGTCACAGATGGAGTGAGACATAATTTTGTAACTGTGCAGACAACCTTAAACTACTCTTCATCATCATTTAATCCTTCTGCATATAGCATGTTCCTGCCTTGAAAACAAAGTTCAGTCCATCATCTTTACAGAATGGTAATCTGAAGAATAAAGAGGAAGATACGGGAAGAAAAAGCATTATATTTGACCAAATTTGGCTACAATTCCTGTAAAGTACAACTTTCCAGTACTTTAATCTCACAGTACAGATCAATGCACAGGTAGACAAAAGTCTCTGCAGACAGACAGCCTGTGTCTGTCTTGCTTGCTATCGTGCATAAAATCTGTAGGCACTTATGTAGTTCCATGCTAATTTTATGATAAATGAAGATGAGATTTTATTGTGCTCCTATCTGCAGCAGTAGAGCATCTCTGACTTTTTTTTTTTATTCTAAGACCTCCATTCCAGTAAATGGGAAAATATAAATAAGTATTGTTTGCAGTCATACAATGAAAATATGTTAACTTTTATTTTACAGGCTGTTTTACTCAAAATGCATTATATTTTTATGTGAATTTCATCAATTTTGCAAAGGATCATCAATTATTCCTACATTGTCTTTAATGGCATAAACAGAAGTGTGCTCATTGAAAGACTCTACTATTTGCATGTTAAAAGGACTGATGGAATAAAATAAGCCATTCACTACACTTGATTCATTTATAACCAAAATGTGAAATACAGTCTTTGAATGGCTGTCTGATTTCCAAAGAGCATGCAATTATTTGAGATAATAAGCACGCATGGAGAGAGTGTAGCAGCACAGTTTCACCAAACAGGACAATGTGCTGTTGATTTTTGACCTTGTAACACTCCAAAATGTCAGAAATTTTCTAAGTGACCTTTTATGCCGCAATATATTTGCCATTTTATGTCAGCTGCTGATTTTCCTGGCTATGTGAGCCCACACAAGTGCTCCTAATGTAAGCTTTTCACCTGAGCAAGTGACTTACGCACCTGTACACACAGGCGCACATACACACACACACGCAGAGCAGTAATTAGTTTTACTAATATTCAGAGAATAAGATCTTAATTACACTGCAGATTATATCTCTCCCTTTTCATCTCAGAGTTCACTATTTTTGTTTAAGAAAAACTTCTCAATATTGGAGAAATATTGAGAAGAATTGAAGAATGTTTTTCAGACAAAAAAAAAGAATTACATTAAAGCTCAGAAGAAAATAAGGATTAATTTCTCACTACTAGGATAATCTATTTAGAAGAAAGATATCTCCTTTCCAATGTGAATAAAATCTACATCATAAAATCATCTAAATGTGCAGTACTCTAAAAATGTGTATTATTTACCTTGACTTCTTCTTCACTATACACATGAAAAATTCAGTCTTTCAACTTCTGGCCTCTAGAGACTTTTTAATCATTAATGAATTGCTTTCAAAGGCCTATCACACTAATTCTCTGAGGCAAAGAGGGTATGGGATAGAGAATTTAAATCAGGCATCTGACAGATTTGAGGAGGCAATTTAAATTTGAATGGTGGGATTCCTGCTGCCCCAGCCTGTTTGACAGACACCAGCTTCCCCCATCTCCTCCCTGGAGAGGTATTTAACCCAGTTGTTTATCAGGCTGAAAGGAGCTGACACACAGGAGGATCACCAGTCCCTGTCTGGGTCTGCAACCTCTGCTAGAGAAGACAGTGGGGGGGGTGGTCAGTAACTCTCATTTTAATCTTTCTCCAGAAAACTGTCAGATCCTTTGAATGCAGAGCCAAATAAGAATCATGAGCAGCATTTGCTTCTATGTAGTTAGTTGCAGAGCGGAATTTCTCTGCTGTTAGAGGCCAGGTTGCCTTCCTGGGGATCTAATGAGGAGTTTCACTTTCCTGGATATCCGTTAATCACAGGTCAGTCTACTAACTGATATGCCAGACAGCTTCATTCCTTCACTATAAATAAATGCTAAATAATTAAAAGACCATCATTCAGATGAACAAAATGAGTTTGTTAGTGCTAATGGCCCAGAATTTTTATTAGGAAGAAAGGAATCTAAAAAAGACAATAAAAAATATTCATTGTGTTCTCAGCCATTTTCTTCATAAATCAAGTTAGATAAATCTTTAGTGTTCTGGAACTTGAGTTTATAAAATATTTTTATAAATATTTTTGATTTATGATATACAAGACCATAAGCTTACTATAACTCACTCTTCCTGTAACCAACTCTTCTTGTAATCACCCCTTTTCCACCAAGGTTCAGCTGCCTGTGTCCAACAGTCCAAAGCCTACATGATTACAGTTGTGTCATCTTGGCTAAAACTGCAGAGAAAATTGCAAAGTTGTGAGAAGGAACAGTGAGAATAATTGTAGTGCAACACAAGATAAGAGGGGTAAATTGCAAGGCAGAGGTGGAATTGTTGCAATGGATACCTTTAGCACCTCATGGGGTCGTGAGGAAAACTACCAACATAAACATACAAAATTCTGAAGGAAAAAAAAAATACTTAGAAATACAAATTCAAGGATCAATTGTAGGGAGCAGGAGAGGCCAGCTCTTTCCGACTCAGCTGAACTCATTCGCTGGTAGAAGTTCTTCAGGTGGCCTTAACTCTTAGGGTCTGACAGGTCTCAGACACATTAATTCTTAGCCTTGCTATTTTTGTGTGTTAATGAACAACAATAGGTCTATCTTTTTGTGCATAGCTGGAGGTGCCTGAATGAAGTTAGAGAGAGGGATGGTAATATGTAATGAAAGATGTACAGTCGGCCTCTCTTCAGTCCCAGGGAAGGTGACAGAGTAAACCTTTCTGGAATCAATTGCAAGCCTTCAAAGGACAGGAAGGTGACCAGGAGCAACCTGCATAGATTTACCAAGAGTAAATTATGACTAATAAGATATCTGAATAAGATATTTGAAGATAAAAAGGAACAAAAAGATCCAGCATTGGTGCATTCTGTACTGAGGATACATCAGACTTGGATTTAAGAGCAATATCCAGATGATTCCTTCTACATCACATAATGTGGTGACAATAACTGTTGTGGTGACCTGTCATACTTTCATGACAGGTAAATTATGTTTCTGCTAAATATCTTAAAATACTTAATGAATGAAATAGTTACCACTATTATAATATAAGATATATATTCAAAAAGCTAACTGAAAATCTAAACTATATTAGAATAAGGTTGATTTATATTTATATAATATATATTTGGTAGAGAAGAAAATGCTTTTCATGATATTTTCCACTCTAGTTACCTTCTCAATTTGGTGCTAAATATAGGTCATAAATTTATGGACTGTTGCACTTGAGATTCATATGGGATGAAATAATCTCCGAGAATACTATTTATCAAGGACTAGACAAAAAATAGCCAGAGATTTTGGTTCTCTGTACATCAGAAATAGGGTAGAAGTTTCTTGGAACTCTGGTCAAAAAGTCTGACTTAATTATTTAATTATAAAATTATTTAATTATAAAAGTTACAGTACATCACAGGGAAGTTTATTGCCATTACCTGTTTCAGAAGAAGTGCTGCCACTAGGATTTTCCCTGAAGAAATCAGACCATTGCAGAGGTGGATACAAGTTCAGTAAAGGCTGTATTTTTTTGAAAGAAATACTTCAAAGATGTGATGAACTATTATTCATGAATATGTGAAGTGCTGCAAAACTTGGGGCTTTAGAACTTAGAACCATCACACTTTTCTTTTATAAACGTGGTCGTTTTTTGAAACCAGCTCACCTTCATATACAGGTTTAATCTCCATTATTTTGGGAGATTGTGAAGGTGAATATGAGAATTTCAGGGTGGAAAGCAATTGTACCTGGAGTCAGGAAAGCGAGGAAGCTGATCCATTTAATAGAGACTCGGGCAGTTGTATTAACATACCACATACTTATTAGATCAGCTGTGACCCCTTAAGCCTTTTATAAACTCTTTTTTTTCTACTTGGAGGCATCCTGGGAAGACTTACCCCGACTGACCAGTTTGCTACTGATGTGAGAAAGGATATTCGATCTTGTAGGTTGAGTCTGAGAGGAACCTCTGTCTCACAGGAATAAGCATTCACCAAGCACAACACTAACAGTCTGAGAAATTAAAAAGAATTATGCAGCATAAATTAAATATATTCCACCAAAAAGTCAAATTTCAAAGCATGAAATAAAACATCTTCTTTTGAAAGCCAGCAAGTTGGTAGGAGAGAACAGCAGCATGAAGCAATATATCAATACTCGCATTTCCTAAAGATGGTTCACAGGTTAAGAGGAGCATCAAAGGAGTGCGTTATAAAGCACCAAAACAGATAGCAATGACCAGCTGTAACCAGGATGCACTCTTGAATCAGAGCATATAAATAAGATCCATTAGTTCTATGATGTTAAAGCTGGTTTGTTTGAAATGATGTACTTAAAACTATGAACACCTTAGGAGAAAAAAAAATGCTGGAATTTACTCACTGGAACTGCCTTGTTTTAGGAAAAAAACAAAACAAAACAAAAAACCACCCCACTAGTGTCTACACACTAAACTGCTGCAGCATCATTACAAACAGAATAAGCAAAGTACAGATCATCTATACGTGCACTGTGAAGTGGCCTATGGCTTCCTGTACTATGTATGACCCTACACTGAGAAACTTACCAAGCAAAGGAATATTTATTTCCTAGGAGGAGATGATAATTCAAATGTCCCAAACTATCATTTTATTTGAATACCCCTTAGAGAAATGTTCCCAGGTCAATATTTGCCTCTCATCAGACAGCAATCCGTGTTAAGATGCCTTACTAATGTTGGTCAGAAAAAAGTAGTTCAAGAGTTCTCTACAGAACATGCAGTAGTTAAAAGAAATATCCATTCCATTTACTGGTTAAATTGGTGGCTAATTCTTCACATAATTTAGCATTATGCTTATTCTATAAACTCATCACATTGTAGTTCCCTATAGCACTTCAAAGCTCCATGAAATACTGCCCGTGTTGATTCTAACATGAGTTCTTTTAGTATTGTGTCCTCATTTTAGACTTTCTAAACAAATTTATCAGATTTATCAAGAATGACTTCAAGAGAGGCTTCAAAAGAACATAGCTCTGGCTTTTCTAAAGCCACTCTTACAAAACTTGGAAATTCCTATTTGTCTCAATCACATTTTGTACTACAGTGCACTATCCTTATCTATTGAATGCCAAGTGCTAGTTGAGAATAGAGGGGACAAGGGGCAAGGGGAATAGCAAAACCTCTGGAAATCAACAATACAATTTTAGCCTTCATTTTCATACTTTATGTCCTTTACTAAATAAGTAAAAGAAATTTGCAAATGGAAAAGTGTGAGAAAATGTAGAATGATGTCTAGTGTTCTGTAATTCAAAATGAACCTGCTTCATTTGGTTCTCCTACGGTATTCTATAGTCTCCTCTATTCTGAAAACATTTAAGGTCTCACTTAAATGAAGATATAAAGGAAGGTAAGGAGGATATTGTATGGAAATAAGGCCCCAGCTTTAACTTTTAAATTTTTAGCTTTTTTCAGGAACTACTAAGTATATGCTAAATTAAATTGTGAAGTAGGTGTAGAGAGAATTCAAGCAGCACTGCATGGTGAAACATAGCACTCAGGGGAGCAATGAAGCCAGGAGTTGGTTAATAGCAGCATCCTCAAAAAGGCAATGGAGAGAAAAACACCAGCAAGGAAATAAAAGGGAAAAGCAAAAGCAAGAGGGTAGAATGCATTTTAAGGAAGACAAATTTATTCTGTTTTGAGAATAATGGGAGTTTGACAGTAAATAGCATCTGAGCCACAATTTCATGCCACAATGGGTAATGAACAACAACCACAGAAAACAAGAAAGTGTAAGAATTAAAACAAAGGCAACAGAGCGTATGTGAGTCCCATGACCACATCCTGGCAGCTCAGCTCCTTGTAAAAACTCCTTGTTGAATGGTGATAAAGGACTTCTACATTTGCCTGGTCTGAACAAAAGCAGCTATTGGATTAAACTGAGCGTGTGGAATGTGTCTTTTAAATTTCTTAACATTTTCCTGCAAATTTCCTCACAACACTAACAAAGAATTTGTAATAAGGTATGTATGATTTTGGTTTTGTATATGAGTTTGTCAGTTTCCATCAGAACAGAATTACTGAAGTGGTTGGGCAAACAAAAACCCTTGGAGTGCAAATGAAGAAGACGCTAGTTTGCTTGGTCTAATGATAGCTGGAACAAGTGAAAATATTGCCTGGTGCAGAGACCATCATGACATAACCAAACTAAGAAATTGTCAAATAATCAATTTAGTTCTCTGGACACTGACTTCAAACACAAGATTTAAGACACTGATTATCAGAAATCTCAATTGAACATCCTGAAAGAAGTTTATGGACCCTGAGATGTGTGAGTCAGGAACAGAGCTGGCTGTAATGTAAGGCTCAGGAACATCTTGAAAGGACATTTTCTTCCTTCTATGGTGCTGACAGAAACAAGACTTAGTGTGATTTTTTTTTCTTTGTTTTTGTTTGGTTTTGTTTGTTTGATTTTTCTGAAATGAGTGCAAAAGAAGTACCCGATTCAAGACAGTTTTCTTTTTCCTTCTACCTGTCTTATTGCCTCCCAAATAGCAATATTCTAAGTAGATGTTATATTATATAGATTAGGAGCATTATCGGGAAAAAAATAAATAAAAAAAGATCAAAAGATTGTTTGAGAGTCTTTGCATTTACCTAAGATAGAGGTATAAAAATTTAATCAATATGCAGTATCTCCCATTGTTTTCCCCATCAATCTTTTTATTTGTTGATGTTTAACAAAGAAAAAACTTGATTTGCTTGGTCATTCTTTTCTGCATTTATTTATACCAAGTGCACCAAGACTCCATGTATCTTACTGAGGTTCCTGACAAAGCTGAGTACTAATAAATACAAGGAAAGTTAGTAGAATTTAGCCCAGCATGAGATGCTAGACCATTGGTTCAGCTATTTTGAGAACTGGAAACTTCCTTAAGAATGTACTGAATCCTTCCTGAGGAAGCAAAATTAAATATGAAATAAAGAATGGTTTAATAAACTTGACAGGTAGTCTCCTGTTTGCAAAGGACAAGACTGAGAAAAGGACTGAAAAAGATAGAAAAACATCTCTAGCTTCTATCTGTCTTCCTCTTGATTCAAAAAAAATAGAATGGAAAGAGAAGAAAGTGAACCTATGATTAAGATCATACTTAAGGATTTAAAATTCTAAGTGTTGGTTTTCTGATTTCTTATTTAGCCCATCTGTTTCTGTCTCCTCCAAAACTGTAGAAATGGATTAATGGGGAACACGTGAGTCTAAAAAAACCACCGTAAGTCCTTTCCATAAGATGGAAAATCCAAAGTTATATTTAAAATACACTTATACCTTACACTTATACCTCCTCTCAAAAAGTTACCTTTTGAAATTTCTGTGCACTAAGCATCGGGGTTTATGTTTCATTGCCTTTTCCAAATTTTATGCATTTTCAAACCCCACTACTGTCATTCAAACTTGAGTATTGAGAAACAGGGTTTTTATGTATTTAAGAGACGCAGTTTTGCATGAAAACAATACCCCGCCAAAAAAGAATAAAAAGAGTTTGCCTTAAATGCTTACATAAAAATAACATTTCTAAGTACCAAGAAGATCCAATCAGAAAAAGTATTTTTTACATAGACTTTAATGAATCAAAAAATTGGGTTTTTTTTCCACGTTCTAACATTATGAAGACAATTAAAAAATGAAAAATATGAAATATAAACCTGACATCTCAGCAGGGAGCCAAGCCTGACTGTTTACCAAAAACTGTAATGGAGTTTCTGTACATCATCTATTATCCTCTGCATGGCTGAATTCAATTCTTTGAAAATTGACTTTTCAACTGATATGGCAATGATAAGGTAGCATAGTAAGTTTTAATTAATATAATGTTTTAATTATTAATTATAATCTTCAGACTCTTTTTTGATATTGGATGTAATTCAGTGCCAAAGAAATAGTTTATATCTGCTTTCTTTTGTTGATGCTGTGTTCTAGCCACACTCTCTAAAGGTATTTTAAGGTAGCATTTTCAAAATCTTCAATTTTCAAATCAAAATCATTCTGTCATTACTTTACTTCCCATATCAATTCACTTTAAAATTTTTTGGCAGAGCATCCAAACATCCCACCTGTGTCTAACTTCCTTTACTTTCTGGTAAAACCATCTCAGTCACTGTAATCACTGAACTCAATTTTCCCCATTGGTACTATACCTTCATTTTTAAGTTTATTGCCCTGTATATGGCCAGGAGTCATAAACATCCAGCTGATTAAGATTGTTTTAAATTTGAGCATAGGTCTTCAACTGGAATAAAACAAGTTTATTTCACAGAAATATTTTATTTTATTTTATTTTATTTTATTTTATTTTATTTTATTTTATTTTATTTTATTTTATTTTATTTTATTTATTTTATTTTATTTTATTTTTTTTACATCTAAGGCAGTTTTGCCCTTTCCCCTTCTAACTCCTTTGATCAAACTTTACTTCCCTTCTCAGTTTTTTTACACTTTCTTGATCACAACAATAACATTATTTTTGTAAAATAGTTGAGAAAATAAACTATAAAAGGAGAAACAACCTCACTGCAAATAATATGAAACAGTGCAAAAGTCAATATACAGTGTTTTTTTCTTTAGTATGAAAAATAATTTGTATACTCATATGTCAATAATGGCATAATTCGTATGTCATATGTATTTTTCCTCAGGTCACATATTAGCCATTTTAGACATGCAATAAGGACATTGTATTTTGCAGAAATGAATTTTTTGTGAGAGAAGAAGAGAAAGAAATGAAATTTCTATTAAATTTTGGAAGCTCTGATATTCTGAATGGATCTCTATTTTTTTCTGCAGGGCAAAGATATATATTTCATTTCACTTATATACTTATAAATTTATTTCAAAATATATAAATAAAAAAAAATTATCAATCCTTGCCTTCTCTGTCAAAAAAAGTCAATAGAAATCTAATAATGCAGTTTTTTGGCTTTTTTTCCCCTAAATTATATGCCTTATTTAAATCTATAAATCATAGAAATGAAAGATTGGGAAAATTATTATCAAGACCATTCATCAGCCAAGAAGGGATACATTACAATTAATATAATGTAAATAGATATGCTCTTCCAGTGTAACTAAGCTCCCTCAACTGAAGATGTCTTCACATGCCTTTTCTATGCTGTTCCACAGTTTCCTTTTCTTCATTGATTGTTATCCAAAAAGACTGAAAAATATACAACCAAGTGGTTTCTTGCAAGGGTTGCTATTGCATATAGATGTTATATTCTTCAGTAAGTATTCCATTTGCAACAAAAACACTTTAAAATTGTCTGTCTTCTCACAAGAGAGCAATTACTGTGATTATTATGGTTAGAATGAAACAGATGAGAAGGAAATTCAACTTTGTTTCACCTCACGTGTGAAGTAAATCAACTGCGTGAAATGAATTTCTAAATGCAAGATCAAACATATTTTTAATTTTACGCAGAAAATATAATTGCATTTTCTGTGAAGCAATGAAAGGGCAATTAATAATGTGTGAATTAAGTTTGTAGATTCATTAAATATTGTTCTAATTTTCATTCTTCAAGCACTAGTAAAGCATCATCATTGCTACAACTGGTGATGATTCTTAATTCTACCAAAACATTTAATATGAATTTTCTGAAGACTTTCCTATTCTGAAGCATCAACCATGCTGGTTGCAAAAGCAGAGATCCAGCTATGCACCACTTTTTCCCCATTCTTTCAACCTTTATATTATGAATTATTTTCATCCTTAAGATATCTAAAATATTATATCCTCATTGTAAAAAAAAAAATATTATGAATTATAAACCACTTCTTAAGACTGACAATTACTGTGTTGTTTCCCAAAAATAGCAGTTCAGGGATAGTATTCACTTTGAGGCACTTAGTTGTTCTTTGCTTTTAGGAAAACTCCAGCTGCAGAAATACAATTTGTAGAGAGGAAAAATGAAGGCCATAGAGACTTACCACAGCATGATACTATAAAGTTATGCTGAGTTTCGATGAGTTTTCATCTCCAGACCTGTTTTTGCAGCTTGATCACGCACTTACATAATTCCTATTCTATATTTGTGAAGCTGATTGTTCTTTCTCACATGTAAAAACTTGGCATTTTCCCTATTTCTCCAGTTTCTCAAGATCACTTTGAATATTTTTTTCCTCTTTCAGCACAGTTGCAACTCCTTCCACCGCAGTGCCACCTCAAATGTAAGAACTCCTACTTTCTTTTACTTTTTACCTTTGTGAAACTTTACTTATGCCCATAAGACTTTATATCAGTTATCTACACATTTGTCTTAATTACGTTTAGCTACAAGTAATTCTTAACCTGTTACCTAGAAATATGATCAAGCATTCTGCCTATTATAAAAAAAAGGATACAACAGAAAAATAATAGAGTGTATATTATGTATTAATGCTTAATCCAGCAAAGTTTAAATGAGATTTTTTGCGTGAGTAAGGACTACTTAAATAAGAAATCTTCAAAATCAGGACCTTGATTTTTTTCTGTCTTTTCAAATTTCTTCTCAAATTTCACAGAATGCTTCTGATACACATTTTAGAGTGTAGGCACAAGAAATTGCAAACATTGCTTTTTGGATATATTACTTTTCAAAAGTTTTTCTATCTTCTTTAGGATTATATCACCCAAGCATTTCAAAATGCAAGATTGCACTAAATATCTGAATGTTTTATATGTAATGAAGAAGAATACAATTACCCATGTCTATGGTTTAACATTGATTTCTAGATTAGCCTGCAGCTGATGCTAAATGTATAATATTGAGAGAATGGTATCATCCATTATCAGGTATCTGCTATACATTCCTTCATTCCTTCTCCTCTGCTGTAAGACCAGCATGTATTGCCAGACAAGAATTCCGTGTGATATTTGCAAACTAGAAAACAACCAATTGAAAGTGTTTGGAAGTGACTCTGTTCACTCGGCAAATGGTATAGAACTTATTCAATTGTCTACTGTGAAATGTAAGAGTATTTCCTTCATGTTCTGCATAAATATTTGATCAACCACTGTGCGAAGCATTAGTAAAGCATCTGCTCAGTGTGAGATGGAAACTTTGTTGACACCACTGAGTAGAAGGAATAAACTCTACCCTGTGGGGAATGTCAAATGCAAGCTTGAAAAAATCAATCTTTGATATTTTGATCTATTGAGTTGAAAAGAATAAGAAAATATGCATATATGGTGATGAAACTAACCATAAAATGATAGTATAGTAATTTTATGACATCACCATACCATGTCAATGGAAATGACTACCTCTTTTTTTTTTTTTTTGTTTCATCACCATATATGCATATTTTACAAACTATGCATATGCATAATACAAACTCCAAATTAACCATAATATGATAGTATAGTAATTTTATGACATCACCATACCATGTCAATGGAAATGACTACCTCTTTTTTTTTTTTTAATTTGGAGTTTGTATTTCTCCGACAGTTTCCTGAATCACAAGCTTATCAGGAAAAAAATACATTTATTTTCTGATAACCTATGTCTTCAGCTTGTTGAGTTTTGACCTTATAATTATACTTTCAGAGATGGCCTTTCGTGAATTAGAGGACTACATATCCTGGAGCGAAAAATTTGTGCAAACTGATATTCACCACATTATTTTGCTTGGTAAAGGAAATACGGGTGGAGTCTATTAATGGCAATTATTCATATAGGCTTTTAAACACCGTAATTTCATGGGTAGAAGAAAATGAAAATTATTCAGCATATATTTCTAATACTGAATAAAAAAATATGACTTGTCTTATAAGTACTGAAAATGTTTGATTCCAGCTTTTTCAGTTCCATTTCCAGTTTCGAAACTAACAGTTTTGAAAAACATGCTTCAGTGCTACCTGTAAAAGGTAATGATGGGGCCAAGAGTTGAAACAGAAAAACATAAAAGTATTGAAGATTTTTCACCCCAATATTACAGACTCAAGATTTGGAAAGGTAAAGTGACTGGAAAATGAGGAAGGTCTGAGAAACCAAAGCAATGCTGTGAGCATATTGACATATTCTATTGATCATTGCTGGAGTTTCAAGAGCTCTGTTGTCTTGGTGGTGTCCTAGCATAATGTTAAGAGAATCACTTTATAGATTTGCCAGATAAGAATTCTCAAACTTGTATACACAGGAAAACAGAGAGGAGCAATTTTTCTGGTAAAATTTATTATTTAAGAAACAAATGATATTCACATTAGTACCATTGGGATTTTAAGTGGTAACAGATATAGGAGAATACAGAAAGTATGTATATATGTATATAAAATATATGTACGTATATATATGTATGTGTATATATGTGTGTGTGTGTATATATCTATATGTGGGACATTGTATGTTGAGATATTCCTTTAACTGCTCTCTTTAGCTTAAATCAATCTGTTAGACTCACACAAAAGAGGTCTTTACGTGTCTTTGGCTCACAATGCTAAATGGACAATTTTCAAAAATGCTCACTCGTAATTAATACAGTACAAACTCTATATTTTAATAGGAATTTTCACCTTTTCATGCAACTGGCAAAGCAAAATTACATTACTTTTCAATATTTGTCTATATTCTTTCATATTATTATCCACTCAGTCAATTAATTGTTCTAAAGGAGAATAATCTAGTTGAAATTTATGATATTTGATTACATGAACAAAAAAATCTACCTTATGAAAAAAAAAAAATCCAATTGAATGACCTTTTTTGCTATGACAAGTGTTCAAATATGGTATTCTGCTTCAATTAGATAGACTAAATTCCTCATTCTGTTTCCTGCATTCCTGCATGAGACTACTGAAGTGAAATGAATTAGATCACTGCAAAAAAAGAAAAAAGAAAAAAAAAGAAGTAGAACTAGATATGTGCTGAAATTTTCTTTGCACTGCTCACAGAGTCCCAGCTAATAGTGGAGAATGAAGATTTATTGCTGTTGTATGGAAACTTTTTGACTTTTGCTCACATAAAATGAAGCTTTTCAGTAGATCTATTCCAATTGTATTTTATGTTTGTTTTGGTCTCCCTAATAGCCTTAGTGCTTTTGTATAATATACCACTGCAGCTGTAACTTGATGTAATATGAATAAATGATGAAATATGGGGTTGATAAAAATTTAAAGCCATTCATATTATTTGCAACTTAAAAAATTTTTCTTGATTTATGGTTTGATGTTCTGACCAATATTACTTATGGAGTTTATTGAAGAAGAAATAGATTTCTGCAGCTATGGAGGCCTATGGAGCCTTCAATAAAACAAAGCACAATATGATGAAAAAGTAAAATAAATTTTTAAAATCCCTTCTTTGGCAGTGAGCAGCTAGGAGCACAGCTTTAGAAATTCTGCACTGCAGCTTCCTTGACTGGATGGATTTGAGGGTTATTCTTGGTTACCACAAAATATATTAGCAATTACCAAATATATTAGCAATTACCAAATATATTACCAATTACCAAAATATGTTACACAGTCAAGAGCATTCCAGAGCTATCCAGAGATTTTCTCTAAGCAAGTTCAGACAATTTCCTTTCCCTCTATAAGCTCAAACTGGGATTGTAGCTGACATGTCTTGCAAATAAGCACGTTTTACTCTTGAATGTCTCCACTTAGTCACATCCAAAATGTCTTAGCAATTCAATGGTATCTTCATATGTCATCCCAGAAAATGTGAGAAGGTCTTGGAAACAATCAGCCCAAATTATCTGGCTATCTGTCTTTACTTTAGTATTTTAAAATGAATGTCAGCTTTGCAATAGTTACCAATATCCCTAGTGCCTGCCTAAATCTTTTCTTCAGCGTGTTTCATTATACTATTAAATAAATTTTGAAAAAGAAAGTAATATAAACACTCAAAATATTAAAAACAGCTATTCACTATAATGAATTTAACATGAAAAAATAAAAAGAAACCATTCAAACACAAGTTGCTTGAAACAAGATAAACATGAAACAAAGAGAAAACTGAATTAAAATAATTCTCATTAGTTTCATGAAAATCTGCTATGAAATAGTTAAAAATATCTACTTTTCATTATAAGAACAAAGAGAAAAGTATGTAGCATTTTTAATCAAAGAAAAGCTTATCAGCTATATAAATATGGGGTTTTTTTGGTAGTATTTTGGCCCCATAATTTAACAGA
The DNA here is from genome assembly GCA_003342815.1 of Eudromia elegans. NCBI lineage: Eukaryota > Metazoa > Chordata > Aves > Tinamiformes > Tinamidae > Eudromia > Eudromia elegans. The sequence continues at coordinate 2,395,649 of PTEX01000040.1, forward strand.
CTGATTTAGCTGGTCACTGCTGTGCTCTCTCAGTTTTTATTTTCTGCTCTAGCTGCTTCTTTTCTCTCAGTTTTTTTCAGGGCATTATTTTCTGTGCTTTTTTCCACATATATCAGATCTTCCTGACAGTATTCTCAATTACGATAATCCTTCTTCCCTTCCCATCCAACAGCACTGCAATGCTGCAAACTAATGTTCCAGTTAGAAAAAGCATTTGAGATTTCCTGGGTAGGACATAAGTGTACTGGAAAATTGCTTGAGCACTTTTGTGACTGTCACTGCCTGTGTCATCCTTCCTTCTCCTCCACCCCGCTGCCTTCCCTTTGTTCACCCTGCTTCTACAGTTGGGGCTTCTTTCCTTTTATACTTGGTCCTTATATAATTCAATCTTCTTAAAGATGAGTAACGCACCCAACACTGTTTTCATAACTGCTGTCCTTATGAATTGCCTCCTTCCTCTTTGTTCTTTGAAACTCTTATTTCACAGATTTTCTATTTCTGACATCTCAGCTGGTCCTGCTGTGGTTTTTTTTTCTACTGCTCACATATCATTCCTAACTCCCTCTTATTTCACCTTACTTTCCTATGTTACTTGTATCCCAGGGTACTTGCAGCTTACCTGTGACTATAGCACTTCTACTCTCCCTCTGCCACTTGCCCCTTTTGATAATCTAATGCAACAACTGATATTTTAACAGTAATAACATAACAAAATTTACAGATGTGTTGGAAAACATGTAAATAAACAAGCATTGCTCATTCAAATGGAGACTGCTCAGCAGAAAAGTCAATAAATCTTGCCTCATTGAAATCACTAAAAGAAGCAACATTTAATAATTTTGCAATATTAGGTTTTCTACAATGTTTATAGAAGCAGCTTAGAAAACAACTCAACAAACCTTGACTGCAGTATAGCAAGTACAATACTTGTAAAAGCACTATCAGAAAGTGGAACATTGTACAAATTCAACAGAGCTCAAAGCCAATATTTTTTCGTACATGCACTTTAAAAAGTACTGTATCTAATGATTCAATCCTCTGCTGTGTGGAGTGCCTCCTGGAGAGTGCCAAGTGCCTCCAACTCCTAAGTCTTTCTGTCTCTCTCCAGAAGCATTGGAAAATTGAGCTATGAAGCAGTAAGGTACTTCTTTAAAAATAATGCTTTCTATCTGACTTGAAGAGAAATCTTTCAAAGAAGGAATGAAAGCTACTGCTGAGACATTCTTGACAGAAAAGCAAGTTGATTCAAGTGGCCAGTACTTATGTTTTTGTGATAACAGTACATCAAATCTTGGTAATCAAAAATAATGGAAAAGGAAATAAAGGGGAAAAATACATGGCAGCTAAATGGAGCTTTGAACCAACGCCAGACTTTGTGAAGTTTGACAGGATGTGAAAGTTTGAGATTTTATAGCTCTCCAGAAAGGCTACCTTCTATATCTGAAAGCCATTGATTCCATAATGGTGATTTTAGAGAAAAACACTTAATTTTTTTGTTTTCAGATAACATTTTACAGTGATCCATCACTCCCAGATTCATCTTTTATGTCACATTATATTACTTCACAAATGTAGGAGAACTGATTGAAAAGGAAATGATAAAGAGGACTTTAAACTTAAGGTATATAAAGGACTGGCATGGTGAAGACACTTGTTACCTTCTACACTGGCATGCCATGCTTGAATCTTCCAAGTATTTGAAAGTCCTGGTTCAAGATGCAACCCCTACACCACTTCAATTCTGAATCATAGGAGACCTGAGGTAAGGAGAATGGGCAGGCAGAAAACAGTCTTTGGGATGTATCAGAATACAGCTTTTGGGATAAGCTAATTTGCATTTCTTTGGCAATGCATACACATATATTTGCATAAATCTTGGTATCTGTTAAAGATCTAGCCTAAAATCTCTACTCTTGAAAAATAAGGCTTTATTTTTTTGTTCTTATATGCTGTCTCTATTCAAGTGCTTGCAACCTAGAAAGCTGAGAAATAGAATTAGATGATCAAGTAATATGAAAAAAACCCCTTACTCTCTCGGATAACAACAATTTCTCTGTATGCTTTGATATCTGTCATATTATTAATGCCAGTTATTTGGCACAGACATCTGCTTTTAAAGAACACGGAAAGCAGAAAGCTTAACCATTGCATATATGCTGAGTCATTCTTGAATTCTTGAACCTTCTTTTAATTTCCTGTACTGGATTTGTCCTTTCTCTAGTCTCACTAGGAGCCTGAAAACCCTGGAAAAAGTGTGATCAGCAGGAGCCCTGAGTTAACAAAAAATCCTGAGAGAAAAAAGATGGCTCATGTTTTAATTTACCTTTTCTGAAAATAATATGATTTCAGATATTTAGAAGATATGAGCACCATGCTGAATGATCTTCATTCTCACAGAGGGGGATGACATGAGGAGAAGCAATAGAACTTTACACAAGATTATATGCTATAGCTCCCTACTTTGAGCACAAGGATGTTCATATTTCCTAGTCACACTCAATGAAGTATGTGTCTACTTTTCCCTACCAGAGTAAATGAGGCCATTATTTTAAAACCAAGTCTATTATATGCATATCCACTGTGCAACTAGTCTCCTAGAAACAATTCATATTGGAGGTCTAGTATTTTAAATCTATCAATCTCTAGTTCCCAAGAAATTTGAATGAAATAATAACTCATCCAAAGGTCAAAAGAATATCTCATAACAAAATACTTCTAATATAGTATTGGCTAAAATAATTTTGTACTTAAAAAATCAGAATATATATACCACCTAAATCTGCTTTATCTAGCAGCAATATCCTGTAATGATATTGGGTATATTTAAATCATATCCCTTTATTAGACTTAAAAAAAAACAGTCCTGTTATCATATAATAACAATTAGGTTAAAATGTAAATAATTCCCAATGATTTTCCAATATATGTCACTTTTACGTTTTCAGAGGGAGAAGAATGGCACTCTATTGTAATGAGTTGTATTTTTTTACTGCATTAACGCATGAAAGTGGAATATACTATACCGTGGTTGTCTGTGACCTTCTGGATCAAAAATTATTCTAGAGAAGATTCTTGGATGTTGACAAATACTGGAAAAACGCTATCTGAATATATACTCCCAAGGGCTTTGAAGAACTTACACCTGAGAAATAAGACAATATGAACTGAATACAGTTTAGTGGTAAAATTTCATGATTTGAAAGTTCTGTTTCTCACTCAACCAAGTATAGATCTTCCATGTTTCTCTGCACTTCTGTCAACATTACAGAGATCCAGAGGCATTAATGAGTATTTGATTTCCATACGTATCTTTCAGGAATGACACCCATATCCCTATTGATCTGCATCAATAGTTCTTGATCTTAACAGGCATTGATACCTGTGGGTTTCCATAGCTGTTGATAGGTCTTGATCTCTTTAGGGATCAAGAGTTATCAATAACTATACTATCAATAACTCCCTGCCAGGAGTCTGGGTCTCAGTTCACCTCTCAAGTGATACAGATATCAACATTGTTTTCTCTGGTTGCTGGGAGACATCAATAACTATTGATTTCCATATCTATCAGTAGGGATCAACAGCAAGAGTCATCAGTAACTATTGATGCTTTATGATATCAATGCTTATCACTAGGCATCAATAGCTGTCAATAGCAACAGGCAATCTACAGTTTCTGTACTGGGGATAATTTTACTCTGGTTAGGCATCAAAACAGTATTGATATCCATACTCCTCGATATTGAGGGGCATCAATGCCTGTTGATAGGCATACTTACAGATAGGGAGTGATATCAATTGGCAGGAGAGACCTTGCCAAAGAACTTGAAAGCAATAAGAACAAAAAGACTAAATTGATAAATAATCATCACATCCCAAAACATAATTATAGGAGTTCCTCATTTTGTTGATATATCTATGGCCTCTGTGGAAGAACTGACTAGGTTTGTTCAGTCTAGGATGGAGGAGACTGAAAAGAAGATATGAAGAGATCCATCAAAAGCAAAGTAGCACGGGGAAGAGTAGTGAACGGTTGTTTGTTATTCCTCCCACTACTGGAATTAAAAGACTTCAAATGAAATTGTCATTTTGGGAGCAATTAACATAACTAATTTCTCTATGAAATCCTATACTGAAATGGGATATTGTTGGTAACAGGAAATTGTGGGAATCTAAAACTGTGGTTGCTAATATTTTATGTGTGGTTTAGAACTAGTTTTGTCAAAATTTACAGACAAACAACTAAAAAAATCTCTCTAAGGTCATGCGATTACAATGTCACTACTTTTAAAACATCAATATAATTTGTATTAGAAATCACAACATGAACCTCTAACACAGGTATCTCAGTTGTACAGGGAGAGAGGTAAGATCTCATGTAACTCTAATCTTGCAATCTTCCAATAAAGTGTCCTTCCTCATATCTACAAGTATTTCTTAAAATATTATTTTTAAAATGTTTAATACCAATACTTCCATAAATTCACAAATTGATGAAGAGTTTTTTTATCCTCTGGTGAATCTCTGAAGAATAAATATCTGAAATCATTTACTACAAACCCATCACTAATTATATCCTATTCATACTCATCTCCCTTGTGATAACTGGATGATTGAAAATATTAGGTGTATCATAAAGAAAGTTCATCCCCTCAAAATGTGCTCTTATTCAGGAAGAACAGACATATACAAATTTATTACTGACTGTACACAAGTTTGCATGAAATTATCCAATCAAACCAGTACTGCTCCTAACAACTAGAGACACTCCTGATTGCCTGCTTATTACCATCTATTAGAACAAGGATTGATCAAGGAAGAGCAAACACATAAGGAATTTAATGTAGCTTTTCATGTAAGTTCAGCTATGTAACCTGAATAAGCAAAGAGACCAAAAAACACCCTTGGCCAGTATTGATCAGCGTTGATGAACCTTCTCTCTGCAAATCAAACAATAGATCATTTTTTTCTGCTTTTTTTTCTCCTTCATTGGTTCAAAAAAGCTAAGTGATAGGATGATTAAAGACTTCATAATGCACTGTGCTATCAGTTACTTTCAGAGAAAGCATATATGAATAACTGATATTCGAATAACTTCTTCCTAGGCATTAATTTAACATTTTTAATTAATTAATGAAGTGGCAGAATGTGAAGAAAGCTTTTCCTCATGCCATAACCTGTTTCAAAAACAGATGTCATGCATTTTCTTATATATCACAATACTACAATATCTGGGAAAATGTTTGAAAATGGAGTAAAAGATTGTCAATTGTTGCCACAGCGGAGTGGGCATATTGTTACTCAAAGCCTTAAAATTCCTACTAAGTGTTGTTCAAAAAGAACAACATATAAGCAAAGAAAGGGTAGCTTGAAAGGCATGCAGTCTTCTTTTTAATCAGCTAGGTAAAAAGTTATACTCCATAGAGTCCCTGGGCCTGAAACTAGCATGATTCTAGGAGAAGTGCACAATAACGGACTCATTGTTAAAGAGGTTTATTTCAGTATTCATCCAAAATTTTCTTATCCTCAGTTTCCTCCTGTAATTTCTGGTAGGACATTCAACTTCTGTAACTAAAAATTACTTCGCTGGACATAAAATTATCCATTCCTTTAAGAATGCATTCATGAAATTCATATTCAGAAAGCAATAATGGATGGTCAAGCATTGTCTTAAGTTGATAGCTATTAGTTATTTTTAAGTCTGTGGTTGTAACAGTTTCTATTTTTTTTCTGAACAGGAGTTTTATATATCTTTTCAATAGATATTTCTGGTAGAAAGAAAAAAAAGCAAAAGTATGAAAAGAAATTATTGAATGAGTCCATGCTGTTAATAAATTATTAATCAGGAGCTCGTGAAGTGTCTTTCTGATATAAATCTCCACAACAATGCTTTGGTTGAGTAAAGGACATCTTTGCTTTTTATTACTTTAAGTCTATAAGTCTGGTGATGTTGTCTGTGTAGTTAGTATAAATCTTCCCCTAAAGAAGATAGTGAACCATCAAGTAATAAGTTGATTTTGCTTCAACAGTCTCCTCCTGGTGATTTTTTATATGACATATTGCCAATACTCATGGTGCAAGTGGTAGTGCAAGTCGTCAATGCTGAAGATGAAGGTCCTTGATCTGATCAAGACGTTTTGCATCAGCTCAGTTTAAAGTGCACTTGCAAAGCTGATCAAATAAAGGTGCAGCTTTCTGACAGGACCGAAAGCCTCGAGTAGGCGGGAATGTGCCCATTCCCTTCTTCTGATAGCCACCTCCTCTGTTATAATTTTATCTCACATTTAACTATCCATCAAGTAGCTGGTTTCTGTCTCTAGCATTATTTGCTCATTTCCTGCACAACCTTATCTAATGCAGACAAGCTGCATGCTGCTTTAGCTCACTTTAGAACAAAGTGCCTATCACTATTTTTGTAAAACCAAATGACTACTCTTAATGTGTTCTATGATCTTGAAAATCTCTCCCATTACACTGAAATAAAACACATCAACTAGGGAGTCATAAAAAAAAAAAGAAAAGAAAAAAGAAATATAGTAACTTTTTTGCAATCTTGATTTCCAGTTTATCACATTTTCCTTATGGTCATATTTTATTAAACCATTGATGATTACTGATTTGTTAATGTTTGTAGAGTCCCTGAAGATGAGGGGAAAATGTTAGTTATTACTGTAACAGTACTATCATTGTAGGATTTTTCTTTTAGCAAAGATAAAATATTTTGTTAGGCCACTGAATGTATTCTGCTATGTCATAGTAGCTGGTGTTTTTTGATAGTTATCTGTACAGGTTTTTTTTTTCCATTGCCTCACAGTTAATATTATGTATTATGATATTTAATATGTTTAGTTGCACAATGTCTAGACATTTGATTTTTTTTTCTGTTTTTAGAAGAACATTTTAGGATACAAGTGTTTTATAGAAAATATAAATACTATCTCACAAAATTATGTATATAATTTTAGACACTAAAGTTCCTACCTGAAAATCCAAAACCTAATAAAGCTTAAATAACTAAAACCCACCAGGATGCAAATTTCAAGCATTACATTTCCTTATCTGCCTAAAGCCCTTCCTCTGATTATGTCTAAATATTTTGGCAAATTAAGTATACTAAGCACTGATTTACAGGGCCAAAGTAAAATTATCCAAGAACACTCTACAGATCTTTTCCAGAATATTTTCCTGATGCAGGCTACTGACTAAAATATTCTTTTGGGAGATAGTACCTCCAATCTACTTGGACAAATAGAAGATTTAACATAGGTCTCCCTGAACTAAAAGGAATATTACATATTTAACTCCAAATTTGTCCAAAGTTGTCATTTGTCCAAAGTTACATAGTTTGAGGTGGGATAATATACACTCATAAGAGTACCTAATTAGAGGTACTTTTATCAGAAAGCTTAATGATCTTTATGTTATAGAAATTAATAAGAAGAGTTGTTGTGGCTAGAAAGCTGTGCATGAAAAAAAAAAAGAAAATAAAGTAGTGTATAGTACTATTTTTAATCAATCATAAGTACCATTTTTATCCATTGTCCTTACCTTTTCCCCCATCTGCAAGCTCATTTACCCTCCATCTACCAGCACAGTCTGCATCACACAGGTTTGTATTTCAGCAATAGACTGTTTGGGAGCACATAACCTTTTCAAAAGTCCTGAAAGTGCTTTTAAAGCATTATATCTGTGTTTCTTTATGCTATATCATTTTTAATATCAGTTATCAAAATGTCATTTCTTTTAAAGAAACAATTACTTCAATATTTTTAATATCTAAATAATACAGAATCCTCTCCTATGGAAAAAGTATTCTGAAGGCTAAAGATAGTTTCCTTTTTGAATGAGCTTTTCAGTTTGCTTTAATTTTGGATTTAAACACATTAATGCAAAGTACATTAGAGCTGCTCCACTTGAAGATTAGGCAGAAACTAAAATTAGTTGAATGTCTCCTTTGAAGCAAAGGTAAACACTAATCAAAAATGTTTTGGAATAGTCTTAATGGTAATAATGCATATTTATATGCATTATTTTTATATATATATATATATATATGCATATTTATAATATTGACTACTTCATATCCTAAATAACAAAGAGGTAAGAAGCTGATGAAGGTCAAACACCAAAGAAACATGCTACCAATAAATTGGTAGACTTATAAAGACCAGGAGCCATGAATGATATTGAACCTATGACCTCAATAAATTGACATTATTTGAAATACAATGAATACAGAACACTGAGACTGCAGTATTCCTAAATGTCATGGTCTCTCCCTATACCATTTTCTACTGTGTATTATAATTTGCTGCATTCTTCTTTTTGTCAACTTTTAGACCTCTGAGCCTACTTTGAAACAATGTTGTGGTGTAAAAGATAGTCAGCAAAACCCAAAGTATTCTGGGGAAATGAAATATAGTACCAGCCACCAAATGTGGCAGCAAGTTTCACTATGTTACTTCAGATAAAAAATTCTACCTACTTGCTTCCCTTGTTATTTGTGACTAGCATTAAATGTTTCAGGGAAGGAAGAAGGAAATATATGCCATCAAATTTTGTCACCTTATCCTTCCATCAAAATTTACAACTGGCATTTTGAAATATAGTAGTTGCTGAAATTAGCATATATTTGAATGTCCTCCCAAATTTTCAAATTTCTTACTGTTTTTATAAAATAAGTTATTTGCACAAATTGAATTTCATTTCAACTTTAAAAAATGTAACTGATGAGAAATTGAATTTAGATAGGAAAAGTTGTTTTGAAGAAAAAATTACACAGATGTTAGAAAAAAAAAAAGCACAATTTTTTCTAAAATCTCCTTTTAAAGAATTATATTGTTATGGGTCAGCTTCTTATAAGATCAGTTTCCCAAGCAGGAATAATGTATACTGGGAAGTTGCTTTCTCTATGATGAGAAACATTTTTCTTCAGAGATTATTCTTATTAAATATTATTATTATTAAGAGTAAGTCTAAGGGACGCAGTAAGAGGAGGCTTAGTTGAGGAACAGGAGTACAAATCTTTGCTATTGATTTCATTGAGGGATGCTTGGTGATTGAATGAAGAACTTGTTAATCTTAGACTGAGGTAGAGAAGCTGAAATTTTGTAACTTATGCCACTGCATGAGGAGATATCCTTTGACATTTAAGCCTGTATCTGTGATGAGATGAATCTTTAAGGCTTCCTGGCAGAATATGAACATTCTTTTAGGTTTTATTTTTATGTTGATTTTGAAATTAATTCAGGCTCATTCCAATGAAATAAATATTCAATATTATAGATCTCCTACTTTATCAAAAACTTCCTGAGTAGTGGATAATTCAAATGATTTATTTTCTAGATGCATGAGATAAATTTTATTATTAATTATTCTCATACTTAAAATTAATTAAGCTGTTTTCTTACTTCGCTATTATTATTTAAATCTGTATATATTTCCTAGAGGAATATCCTAAAATTTGCAATTTCATTATTTTTCTTTTGCATATAAAGACACAGTAAGCAGCAAAGCATCCAAGTTTCAAAAAGCATTTTGAAACAAGTTGTAGAATGACAGAGTGAGGTACTTAAAGCATCAGTTGAATCTGCAGGGGGTAAATTGTCCTTGAAAGACATAAAGGCAGCTTAAAGGGGAATTTATAATCTCTCTCTGGGGTTTGACAATATTAATTTGTCTCAACCATTTTAGAAGCCCTGGCCACAGTGACACTTTCTTAGGTGCATTCTAATAAGGTGATGCTGTCTCATTAAACTAAATGGCATTCAGAAGAGAACAAGACAATAACTCAGAAGCAATTGTCATGGAATACAGGCTGAAAGGATATTAATAAATGACAGTCACATGTAGCCTGTGAGACCAGAATGATTATCCTGTAAACAAACCACAACACTCTGTGGATGTAGTGATGCTATATTTCAAACTGGTATATAGTAATATATTGCACTGCTTTCTCAGGTAGGTTAGTGTCATGAACTGCTGACAGGTCAAGTCAGTCATTGAATTTCCTATATAGTGGGTGCTACAGTATCATTCTTACGATAGGCAGCTACTACTAGACTGACTATTTTCATATTCTTAGAAATAATCATTTTAGGAAGCATTAGGTTTATTCTATATATGGCAAAAGGGAAAAAAAAAAAAAAAAAAAAAAATAAAGGGCCAAACTTTGTGCCTTATTGAAAAGAGGGCTGAACAGAGTAATTTAGTGAAATTTATCTTTGCCCAGCAGTGAGGAGAGTAACTGCTACAGATTGGGGAGAACATTTTCTCTTTTGTGGACTAGCATAAAGCCCATGTACAATTACTCATTTACTAAGGCTTTCTCAAGGTCTATTCTGCAAGGTTATTTCAGGTTCTAGAATAACTGCAATCATGTGATTTCACAGGAATTTCCCCATGGAAAGTAAGTAAACTACTGGGAACATGGATAACACATGTATTACTTTTAGAGATCAGTGTCTCAAGACAAATATCCTGGGAAGATTTTTATTTTACTCAAGCATCAAATTGCCAAGTTAAGCAGCAGTACTTCTGCCTTACAGAGCAGTAACACAACTAAGAGAATTATTCTGAGCAAGATGAATAAAGTTGTAGAAGAGCGTTTGAGAGTATTTCGTTTTAAACTACTGAGGCAATTCAGGCACAACACCTTTTCTTATTTTTTCTTTTTTTCTTTATTTTAAATTTTCTACTCCTGATCTCTATTGATTATGGATAGCTACTAAAAAGTTATACATAATCAACACAGGCTCATATATGCATCAGTGAAATGGATCTCTCCCAGAGGTTCAAAGAGAAGAATGTGCTAGATAGATTATTGTTTCATCCTGGGGAGTAGAAAGTTGCACACTCCCTGTGCTTGTAAGATGTCAAACACATATAAATATTTCAGTTTGTATCTTAATACGTTAAGATATTTATTTTACTGGAATAAGTCAAAAATGGGCATATAAATAGCAGAGGGTAACCTCCTTTTTTGCGCTACTTGGAAATACAAGTTCTACTGCAATTCCTAAGCAATAGGTATATAAAAAGAATAAGGAAAGCACTTGAAAGTGAGAAACAAAACCAACCAGTTTCATTTTCATCTATTTTAAAATTTATCATAATTTGTAATAAATCTTATTACAAATTTTAGAAAAAAAAATAAAATACCAAATGCCTCACCCTTTTATATGACTAGAATGATTCAGTTGCAGAACAAACAAGAAGAGAGGAAACGAACCAGAACAGAAGATAGATGCATTTCTTTTCTCTGCAGAGCCTGATGGCAAAGATTTCATCTCATATAACCACTGTTGGCTTGGGGAAACATCCAGCTACTGAGAGTTCTTTGCTCTAACACGTCAGGATCTCCAAAATGTGTACTTTCTGGTTGTGTCTCATTGGTATGTAGGCAATGCAAGTCATTAAAATATGCCTATATGACTAGAGGTTAGATCTGTTTGATGCTTTTTAGGCTGAGTCTTAGTTCATTTTTCTAGTGCATTTTTCAGTTTCTTGCCTTTCATTTGTCTGGGTAGCTGAATGCAAACCAGCTGCAAGCCACCATCCATCAGCTGGCACTACCGTGTTTGTGGCCAGGTTATTATCTCATGCACAATAATACAGCAATAGATCTGTGTGGCTTCTGATTCAAGGCCTGTTTACGCAGGTACGGCACAACCGCAGAGCTGACTCATGTCTGGGCAACTTGGTCTGTCTGCAACACCTGTCTGCAAAACCAAGTAAATCTGCTGCTCCCTGGTCATGTACAAGAAATAAATGGCAAATGAGTGATGTGATACAGCATCCAATTGCTGTATAGTAACAACATCTAGGGAAACAAGACTTGACCGTGTTTGCAAAATCTGATGAAGTATAATACAGCCAGAAGCACTCACATGGAAACACCAAATTGCTGCTGCAAAATAGCCCCATTTATTTCTGTATCTTTCAGACTGTGCCCACCTGCAATATAGCTAGTATGGGAGAGGAAAATCCCTGCAGTAGTTTGTTTATGTCAGCCAAATCTCTCGATATGCTGCATGGGCAGCAGCAGGTGAGACAGTGTGAGGTCTTCGGTCCAGGAAAGGTTGGTTGTTTTGTAAGTCAGTTAAGGAAAAAGACCCAGACAGAGAACAGAAGTTGATGCATGTTCCCCATGAGTATGAACCTCTGAGGAAGGAGAACGAATAGCATGAAAGCTGGAAGTTACTAGAAATGAGTTATTACATGAAGTGACAAGAGTCTCCCCACCTTCTTCCCAACCCTCCTCCACCTTCACTGTCCCGGAAAAAAAGAGATATTTTTGAACAGTACGGTAAACTTAGAAGGATTATTTTCTACATAATCCTTCCTCAAAGCATCCTATTTGGCTATAGTTATAGTAAGATTGTGTTGTTCTTGTCAAAGCATCGTGACAACCCAAAGCCCAGATGTTTAGGAAGAGTGAAGGGGATACAGATATACTCATTCCAAGAGGAAGGGGGAAGCACTAGCAAATTGGTCATTCAGAACAGGTTCTGCATTTAAATGCAAAAGTTTGCATATTTTTGTGTGATTTTTTTTTCAATTTATTAAAATATCAGTGCTGTTTTAGAGAGTAATTTAAATGACCCGCACGGTTTATAAATGTCACATTAATACATGTATGTCATTGGTGACATGCTGTAATTAAAATAACCTCCTCAGAAGCTCCAGAGATTCTCCAGCCTTAACTCTTACTTTTACTAATCTATTGCCTAAAATAGTTTTTCCACTCTCCTGGCAGCACGAGGAAATTGAAAACAATATGCAAGCTTTATTTGCTGAGAGAAATGTCATAAACTATAGAACAACAACTCTGAGCACCATTATAAATCAGTAGATAAAGGGTTTCTGTATTTATGTACACAATAAAATAGATTAACATGCTTGGCTTTAAGCAGCTACCTAATTTTGCAAAATTGAAGACATCTGCCATTTATATTACGAACCCACCTGAACAATAATAAATAGGCCTACCTCTCAAATTCTCTATGAACCCCAAATGTTTCAGATGCCTTTTTCAAGGGCTAGAAGCCAAACTCATTTTTAAAAGTTCTCGTAGTTCTAAGCATAGTTCACAGTATCTTTGTTGCTGTGTGTGTGAACCTGAGAACCCCTCTGAATATTCTATTAGGAATGCGGGCTGCATTTTGGCACTTTTTGGTGTGAAGCATTAACATTTTTTATTCCTCCAGAACTTTCTCTCCTGTTGGAAAAGAAGTGAGGGATCCTACAGATTTGTGTCCATTCAGTTCCACCATATAAATTAGCTTTAATTAAACACCTGTTGGCTGATCAAGAATGGCAGAGAACTCCTGCTTTCAGATGAGAAGACAGAATAGCCCCAAGTTACAGAGTCAGAAAAACATTGGTGATCAGAGATTGTTCAATTTTAGAAAGAGTCATGCAAGGATGAAGAGCTGTTCATACTCTTTAAGTGCACACCTCAGACTTCCTCTCGGACCTCATCTATTTATTCCCTCTCTCTAAGCTGCCTGAAATGTTCTCTGTCAAAAATTCATTTTTAGCTGGATTGCCAAGGAGTTGAAAGAGGGCAAGAACAGAGAGCGGGCCAGACAAGGCTGGTTGACCTGAAACAGGGAGCCAAAATATTACAAGATCTCTCATCACTGGTAAGAACACTTTATCATTGAAGAAGTCATACTGGTTGATTTTCTGATAGTACAGATGTAATAAAATGGACAGAACAGATATGAGTTTGGCCTCATTAAAAAAAAAAAAAAAAAAATCCTCAGTGTGAATGTGAAACAATTAATATTTGTTATTCAAGAGCAGAAAAAGCACTTAAAAAAAGTGAATGTGAACCTATGTGGCAGCATCCAGGCCCAAAGATAAGAAACATGTTTAGACAAGCTACTCGGAAGCCTGTTTTTTTGCAAAATGCTTTGTTTTTACCAGCTATGCCAAAGTATAAAATTTTGCTCATGTTACCTTTTACCTCAGTGTAAGAGGAAGTGTTTCCATTTATTATAAAGAGGTTTGGGTATTTGTTTGCTTGTTTATTTGGTTCTGTTTTCTGAAGCCTGTTAACTTTTTTTTTTTTTTTTTTTTAATCACTTGACTGGCACTTGTATACTAGCCTGGCTGATAAATTAGAAAAATTTAGAAAAAATACATGAAGCATAATGAATAATGTTATTGATGTATTGCATTATATAAAGGAAATGAATGTTCCACAACAGGAAGAGTCTTTATTTAAGCTTGCCATTCTACAGCATTAGCAAACAATTGCAATAAAATGTTTTTTAACAGTGTTCACTTACTCACTACGTGTAAGGAATTATGACTCCATGTCAGGTAACTGTTTGTAATTCATGTGTTTTTAATAGAAATTCCTGTCTAACAGGACATTGTGGCTGCGAAAGCACCAATGGCACAGGAAGAAAAAGAATACCAGCAAAAGAAGTACAGGAATAAGATGGCCGTACCATTTAGATGAGGGAAACACATACCTCTTTTCTTGTCTCTGCTAGTGGCCTAGCAAATGCCTAGCAAAGATTTTAAAACAGGACAAGGAGTTACGGCACTTCACCTAACTCTCCTCTACTTTTTGGCCACTCGCACCTCAAGGATGTCTAGAAAGAAATGTTTTGTTTTGTTTTGTTTACATATGTAATAGCTCTAGATTTTTTTTCCCATTAATGTTTTGAATTAAAGTTTTCAACTAAAGTAAACTTATACCATCCACAGCAACCCATGGTAAGGACTCAGAGAAAGAAACATCTCCTAGTGTCAGTCAATATAGTAATTCCTGTATTACAAAGAAGACTGAACGTATTCTTCCTCTCTATATCGCCTGTAATTTTGATAAAGATCAAAATAAACATATCCCATCAAATCTTTTCCAGTTGACTTAGCTGTTCCTTACACGGGAGCCTTTCTGGCTCCTGTTGTCCATCCTTGATGTCTTTTTCAATTCAGTTCTTTTGATGTGGAGGGAGGAGGGCAGAGCTGTAAACAGGATCTGAGACACTGATCACGGGGACGCGGGAGAGCTAGTCAGGGGAGGGTGAGGGAAACTGAGGTGCTCTGGAAGGCATTTAGGAACTGCACTCTTCTGTTAGGAGCTGCACTCTTCTGTTTATGCAGCAGTAGTATTCTTAAAGTCTTCATTGAACTTTTGCTTAAACCTTGAGGAAAACAGCCCAAGTCTTAGGTGGTCCTAGTAACTAAATGTAGATATAAAACCATAAAGACTATAGCAAGAATATGGTTCCCAGAAACATCTTCCACAAACATTTATTTCCTAATGGATCACTCTTCTGTATCAGTCAGCGATGTCAGAATGGGGCAATTGAGCCTGACCTGCTATAGGCAGAAGGACTAAAATAAAATACTGATGGACTAGTTTTATGACAATTAATTCAATTAGTCTGACTGACCATTTCTTGAAAGCAAAGTTAACAGGAGACTGCAAACTTGTAGATTTCCCTTCTGCGTGGGTATTATTATTCTGCAATTCTTTTATTTTTTTTCTTTTTTCTTCAAAAAAAAAAAAGGAAATGTCACTACTTCAGGTTACTTCAGATTTTTTCATTGTGATTCAGGGATTTGGATAGGTCTTTTTTTACAGTCCTCTCAGTATAGCTATAGCTGAGTTCAAAAATGCATACTGAACTTCCTTAAATGAGGCTGTCTGCATCATTAGCAGTAATGTCCTTAAACCGAGCCACCCTAAGCTGCATGTATCCTTAACTAAACATCTTGCCACAAGACACTTTCATTAGAATTCTATATTTTAGAAGCTCTTAGTGAGAGCTCCTTGGCAGAAGGTATCCTTAAAACTGCATCCTTGAAAAACACCTCCTAAATGTTAATTACATTAGGAGGGAGTAGGACAATGAAAAGAAATATTTAAAGTGGCAAGGATGAAAATGACGTGCTAAGCATGTCCAAAATCATATAAAATGTTTTCTTACTGAGAATTAACAAACAACATTAGGACTTCAGACCAGCCATTAAAGCCACCATTTCTGACAAAAACAATATTCTATGCAGTGTTTCAGCCCATCACATCCAGCAGTACTACTGAAAGTGTAGGCTTGAAGATTCTGCTTTCAGATGCATGAGCTAAGGAAGTGTCATTTTTTTCAAGTATCAAAAAAAAATCTGTTTTCTAAATCTAAGATTTTAAAGAAGTAAAAGTAGTATGTAGCATGTATAGCAACTCTTGTATTAGTTAACAAAACAGATACTTAAGGAAGAAAAGAGTTAAGAGTAAAAATTAGTTGAATTCTGCAGTGTTTGTTGTTTGCATTTTATTGTTTAGGTTCGAAATATCCTATTTCAACACACAAGAGAAACACTCATACTTAAGGGACTGAAGCAAAAATATAAATCAATTCTACATAAGTCTAAAATGTCTTTTGAAAGACTAAAAGACTATAAGACTATGGTTTGAACGAAATACACAGAAATGCAAAATGCATGAACACTGTAATAAATGATTGGAAAGGGAATATAAGAATTAGATTGCTCTTAAGATGATGCATTTACAGTGTTATTACTAAGCTTAGCTGTCTAAACTGGCACTGAGGTCATGCCTAGATGTGTAATTCATTTTGCAGATTTAGGTACCTTGATTTAATCTTATCATACATGAAGATAAAATTTTATCTCTCTCTGCCAATAAAGTTCATCTGGGATGAATGCTTGACTGACAGTAGATAGTATTTCTATTCCCAATCTCTTTAAAGTATTCTAGGAAACAGCAGCTTTACTTCCATCCAGGGAACTTTATAAATCCTTGCTGTTGGCCACCATACTGGATAGATTAACTAATGCCTATTTTACGCATATTATTCTTCCTCTAATGCAGTTTCAGCACTGATATCTGCCAGTCTGGGGAAAAAAAATACTCCCTTGAACAGAATACTGTTGCATATACGATGTAAATGTAAGCAGAGCTTGAACTTTATGCTAGAAATTGATCTAAAGGAAGCCTGTAAGTGCTCAGTGTGAAATTAGGCAGAGAAATGAGGCTAAAACTACAGTTCAATAGTTTTTCTTTAACTTCAGGATCTTTTATCCAGATAGAGAGATCACTTTTCATCTGCTGGATCACTTTTCATAACTGGAAGCCTGGCATACGATCAGATTGGGAATAGATTTACTGCTAAATAACAAGCAAATAAAATGAACTACGGTAGAGGTAAGTCTAACAGGTGAAAGGAAAGCAAAGCCTATGATTAGTCATGCAAATCAAAGTGGGTTATTTCTAGAGTGGCTGGTAAATAGTTTGCCAGTGCTCTAACACTAGCCAGTGCTAGTGTTATTTCACTTTCATGACCATTATAGTACCAGTGGTATTTCTGTTAGTTCCAAAATATGCCTCAGTTGGTAAGTCTGTGGAGAAGTGAGGGAAAAAAAGGAACTTTTATTTTATGCAATCTCATATAATTTCATTCATTAATATAAAATTTCCTTTTTTTCAGGAAGAAGAAAATTAATGGCATTAAGTAAATTGAAAACAAAGTATCTTAGTAACTTAATTCCTTTTCAAAGGTGTTTGGATTTATCAATACCAAAAAGAAGTGTTATTTAAGTATGTTATATGGCTTGGTTTCCTTTTTTTCTTCAAAGTTTACTCACAAGATGACACATGTGTTTGTGCATGTATAAGCATGTTTATTTATGCCTGAAGCACAAATATTTCCTTTTAAGCAATATAGCTGGCAAAGAAAGCAGTAGGTAATAAAAGTATCTTGCATTTTAATGTGATTGCTTTCTTATTTCTGTGATATCAATATGCATATAGTTTCAATTTGCAGTTGGCAATTGCAGAAATGTGAAAGCTATTTGAAAACCAGCAGGAAGCAAAATTATGGAAAGAAGAATAGAGTAATGGTAAATAACATGTTTCATTCGGAAACAAAATATCTGCTGATAACACATGGTTTTGTAGCTATTTTGAGATGGTGTTTTTGATATAAACAATCATCACAAACTAACGTAGAGATTTACTAATTGAAAAAATATATAATGAAATCTAGTCATATGGAGATACTGGAGCAGATTATATTACTTCTGGGTAGAATTTACTGAAAGATCTTAAAAAAGAAGATAATACGAGTAGGACCACTTGATAAATTTTGCCAGTACTTTCAGCTGGCTGTAATAGACATAAGGAGAAGAACTTGCAACATTTAGTATTTTCTGTACAATTTAGGTCATTGATAGATTTGAGGCACCATCCAGCCACGGAATACTCTCCTCCGACAATTTTCTTATCACAGTTTCCACTCAAAAAGCAGCCCATCCAGAAGTAACCAGATTAAGGTGTAGGCAAGATACATCCACGCTTAGGGCATCTGTTAGTTGAATTATAATATACTAACATTGCAAACTTTAAATTAAAATTTTTTTAAAAAGGGATTCACAGATGCTAAGATTTTGAATTAAAGTATGAAAATTCAATCTAATTGTGTCTTGTGCAGCAAAGTCCATCAGAATTTGCAGACAGTATAATTCTTGGTAAGAGGTACAGGCAGCCCAAGTGCTTCCTAGGAGGTGCTGCTGCAAAGCCACATTGTGTTGAGATGCTCCTTGGCGTGAGAGCGGGAACATGTTTGACTATGAAAGAATTGCTGGAATAGGAGAGTGCTACAGCCCCACTTGGCTTTACTTAAATAATAGTTCAAGGACAAAGAGACCTTGTTGACATTCTTGTATCTCTGAGGAACCCTTGATACTTTTAAAGGGAATTCATGAATTTTACGTTGCTCTTCTCCACCTCTCAAAAGATTGAGAGCGCAACACAGTTACCACCCCTCCAAGTTGAGAGTGGGACCTCAGAGCACACAGTATTGTGTTTCTTGTCAAAAAACTGAACTTGACATCCATGTTTTTAAACACTTTCAGGAAAGAACCTCTAGAAATTTTCACAGTTAAGTTGGTGGCAAAAGAGAAACTGAAGAAAAATATGGGGACATGCACACACAATCGCACTATTCCCTACTCTATTTTTGTTCTCCTTCAACACCATCTATTCACAGAATCAAAGAACGCCGGAATGGTTGAGGTTGGAAGGAACCTCTAGAGATCATCTAGCCCAACACCTCTGCTCAAGTAGAGACCTCTAGAGCACGGAGCACATGTGGCATCCAAGTGGATTTTGAAGATCTCCAAAGAAGGAGACTCCACAGCCTCTCTGGGCAGCCTGTTCTAGGACTTCATCATCCTCACAGGAAAGAAGTTCTTCCTCACATGGAGATGCAGCTTTCTGTGTTTTAATTTATACCCACTCGTCCTTGTCCTGTCACCAGCCGCCACCGAGAAGACTTTGACCCCATCCTCTTTACATTCTCCTCACAGGTATGTACATGCTGATAAGATCTCCTCAATATTCTCTTCTCCAGGCTAAACAGGCCCAGCTCGCTTAGTCTTTCCTCACACGATAGATGCTCCAGTCTTTTAATCATCTTTGTTGCTTATGCTGGATCCTCTCTAGAAATTTTTATGTCCCTCTTGTATTGGGGAGCCCAGAACTGCACCCAATACTCCAGGTGTGGCCTCTTTAGAGCTGAGGAGAGGGACAGGATCTCCTCCCTCAACCTGCTGGTAATGCTCCTCCTGATGCAGGCCAGGGTCCCATTGGCCTTCTTGGCCATGAGGGCACATGGCTGCCTCATGGGGAACTTCTTGTCAACCAAGACTCCCAAATCCCTCTCCGCAGAGCTGCTTTCCAGCAGGTCAACGGTAGTAATGATTTTAGAAGAATATGGATTTATGGCATATCAAAACTCACTCTTCTCTTAGCATAACTGCAGGACTGTCTTGACATGACTGCAGACTGTCTTGGCACAACCGCAGGCTGTGCTGATTCTGCAAGGCTACAAAGATACTGAGAACAAAGAGGTAAAGACATTGAGAACAAAGAAGCAAGGAACTTAAACTGTGGAGTCTGCAAGGACGCTCAAAGCAAAGAAGTAAACAACTCAAACTGTGGAGCAAGCAGGAAAGAAGGAACTCCAAATATGGGACTAGATGAACTCAACAGGATCACCTGTAGTCCAATTAGAAGGATGCGTGAACAGATGCCTTCAGCCAATCATTAGGTTAGCGCGCATGTGAACAGTGGTATGTAACCAATCAAATTTAACTGCTGAGTTGTTGTGAAGCTGACTCTGCAATAATTATAAATACTGCTTTGTAATGCGAATAAAGTGATTTCTGCTTGACTCATATTGAAGCCTTCAGGAGTCGTGACTGGCGCCCCACAGTCAACCTCTAATCTGTACTGGTACCTGGGGTTATTCCTGCCCAGTTGCAGGACCCTGCACTTGTCCTTGTTGAACCTCATGAGATTCCTCTCTGCACAACTCTGCAGCCTGTCTAGGTCCCTCTGAATGGCAACATAGCTTTCTGGAGTGTCAGTCACTCCACTCAGTTTGGTATCACCTTCAAACCTGCTCAGGGTGTCCCTTGTTTAAGTCATTGATGAACAAGTTGAACAGCACTGGGCCCAGTACTGACCCCTGGGGGACACCGCTGCCTGCCACTTGGCTCAGCCCCATTTATCATGACCCTCTGGGCTCTGCCATCCAGCCAATTCTCAACTCACCTCACTGTGCACTCATCTAACCCTCACTTCCTGAACTTCCCCATAAGGATGTTATGGGAGACTGTGTCGAAAGTCTTGCTGAAGTTAAGGTAGACAACATCCACTGTTCTCCATCATTCATCCAGCCAGTTATCCCTTTGCAGAAGGCTATCAGGTTCGTCAAATACAACTTCCGCTTGATGAAAACATGCTGGCTACTCCTGACCACCTTCTTTTCCTTCTCATGTCTAGAGATGGTCTCTAGGATGAGCTGCTCCATCATCTTTCCGAGGAAGGAGGAGAGGCTGACAGGCCTGTAATAGCATTCAGTAGCATTTATCATGATAAGACAATGATTTAACTGACTGCATTGTCACCTTTTTCTTTCTTTTTTATAGATGAAGTTCAAGTAGACAGAGTTCTAGTTTAATTCTATTGGCTTTATAATCACCTCACTAGAATGGTTACAGATATTCAGACACTGCGTTCATAACTTACTGAAAATATTAATATTATTAATAATAATAATAAACCTGCTTACATAGCAATGTTTCTCGCTATGTCCACCTGAATATTTTTGGACTGTCATGTTTGTCATAGAGTGTATGGGGTGTGAGTGATGCAATGCACTTCACTCATTTCAAAGAAACAGCAATATATTTTCTTGAGGTGGACAGCGGTTTTAACAAGATTCAATAGCAAGGTCACTGTTATTTACTGCGTAGAGGAAAGATTTCTACAAAATTATCAAGGAGATCCTCACACTGAGTCACAGAGTTCAGATTGGACCCCTTGCTTTCCAAACTCCTTCTCAAAAGAGTCTGGGTGTGTCTGGATACAGTCCTAATCCCAGAGTTAGCCAGTGATTTATTACAAGTGGATTATACACATAGTCAACCCTGGATAAAATTTATTAAAGCTTTCAAAGTTTTAGAAATTTTTAGCATGCTACAGTTGCTGGATGTGTTGTGGCAAGGGATCTCTTAACTTCAAGGAGTAATCCTGAGAGATGTCCCTCCTCAAAGAGAGATCCCGGTGTGTAGCCCACTGACTTGCAAGGATTGCTCAAAAGGCCCTTGGGCGGTCACCATATGCCATTAATGATTGAAAAGGGCTATGTGTGGAAGGTCAGGTCAGGCAGGGGAAGCAGTATACCCACAACAGTATGGCAAAACACTACGATCAAGTTCATCAAAGGAAAAAATGGAACAGAACTATTTTCACTACTGAAAAAATGGCTAACTTAAACTGCATATTTGGGGAGCCAGCACAAGTGCTTGGTTGCTTTGAGACTTTCAGAGTTCTGACTATGAAGACACTTCAGAATAAAAGAAATAGAAGTTTAATACTTAAGAATAGACTGTCTAGCTTTGGGTGGGTTTTGCTGAGGTTGATGCCATTAGAAACAGACAAAGTGGAAGTTTTGAATTGTAGGAGAACTTGGTAGTATAGCTATGTCAGACCTATTGATAGCATAGCAGTTATGAGAGAAGTCTTTTACTCTCAGCATATGAATCAAGAGAGTCGTTTAATCTACAAAGCACTTTATATAACCTGAAAGCTTTCATAAAACTATAAATCTTCCTTTTTCTTTAAAGACTGCCAAATCTGCTTCCTTACCACCTGAGCAAATGCACATTGAGCAGTTAAAGTATTAGATTTTTTATGAGGTCCAGGAGAGAACCTGAAAACAAAAATATAATGCTTTATTTGAAATGTATTTGAGTATTTCAGGCATAAAATTTGTTGCCAACAAATACTGAGGTGGCTGGAGAGCTATTTCTGGGACTCAGAATCCTTGACTTTGTTTTCTAGTTTCGTGAGTGATATTAAAAGGGAAACACAGGTCTATGCAATGCTTGTATGCCTTATTATCCTGTCATCAGTGTAAGAATCGATTTATGAAGGCAGAGCCAAACAAAGTACAGGCCAAACCTCTCATTAGCCTTTCTACTCTTCTGTGGCCTTGAAAATTTATACCATTCATATAGGCATGGATTTTATTGGGAGATGGAACAAAGGGATGTGATTAAGTTGCCTTAACACAGGTAACTAGAGCTGTTGGACACATTCAGAACATCTACAGAAGAAATTTAGGGAGTCCTATATTTCTGGAGGGTCAATATAAGCCAACAGCACCCAAAATGACTTAAGTCTACCCTTAAAATACTGACTCTCACCCCACATGTGGGCACATGAACTCACATGTGATCTGAAAATGTTGAAAATTCCTGTAACGTAACTAAACAAAGCTCAACTCTCTGTTATTCTTGTTGGGCTGTGTCCAGTTTGAACCACTTAAATATAAGATTTGACTATCAAAAGAAATGCAGAAATGCATGGTGAAACTCTTTAAACCTTGCAATGCGCCTGCAACATGCTGATATGTGATATAATTGCTCTGATATTGCAGATGTTTTACCAATTCTTCTGTTTCTTTTCTAATGGGCTTTTTTTTTCCCAATTATATTTTAAAAAGCTCCTGAAATAGGCCTGGAGGAGAGACCTCCATAAATATTCTTCCATGGGAACTATGCAGGTGTTCATGTGGGGAGAGCAAGTTAGATGGGTCAGCATTCCCATGACAAGGAAGAAGGTTGTCACAGTGCTGGCTGCAGCAAGAGGTGGAGATATAGCTGCAGTTGGGACATCTCTTTGCACAGAGAGGTGGAGGGGATGGCTGACTCCAGGGGCACTGAAGTCTGGTGCCCCAGCATATGATATAAGGTCATGATTATGTTGGCCTCTTGCACCACAGTTTGATATGCTCCGGCTCAATTCATCTTGTGTTTGGCAAGAAAGACTTGTCAAAGTCAACAGTTGTCAACAATTGTGCCTGCCATGAGCTACATATATCAGTTTTCTGTAAGTGGAATTAACATGCAAACAAATTCTCTTGATATCCTGAATATTATGGGAATTCTTCAGGTTCAAGCACTAACTCTACAGTCCTCCAAAAGGGTCTTTTGAAACCCTCAACTTGCTTTCTTGACTTTGTTTCCTACCAATAAAAGTTAGAAAAAACATTCTTAAGAAGCTTTTGGTATCCATCTTTCAAAATCTTAGTTGCCTAATTTTTCCCATTTGTGGTCTTTTTGACTGCCCAATGGAAATTCCTCCTTGAAATACCTGCTAAAGAAGACTCCTTACTCTGACAAGAGTCTGTGAAAATTAGCCAGTAAATTCATCTTTAAACACAGCCAAAACTGGAACCATAAGAAATGTTTTCTTCAGAGGTCCCTGAACTATTAACTTTCTGGAGGTAACTTTAGATATGTCAATAGTTAGTTGAACAAAATCTGTCTTTATGTTGATAAGCTTGCAACTTTTTTTTGGCCTTGTTTTGTAATTTAGTGTGCACCTCTATGTATGCTCAAGTTTAGCTTTGCATAAATATGCAGTTAGTTCTGAGACCTTTCTGGGTTTCCAGCCAACATGAAGCAGAAAATGCTCCAATATTCACAAGATATTAATCTCAAAAGATGACCAAGTGTTTTGGGGTTTTTTTTCCCCATGTTTCTGAGAACTGAAGTATTACTGTATAAACTTGCAGACTGCTAAAAAGTCACAACTGTAACTGAATTTTATCAAGAAGTTTTATATTTGCAAAATGAGTAATTCTTGTAACTACTATATTTTCAAGTGAATAACCTACAGGTTATCTGTCAAAAAAAATTACTTCAGCAGTATTGAGGGTTATATGTATAGATGGGTAGTACAGGCAAATTTTATTGAACAGAGTGTTTTTCTTAACATAAAACAGAGTTCATTCTTCCCTCCTTCCCTGGCACACAGTGAAGTCTCTTGTCTCTCTGCAGCACAAGTGAAGCTAATGGCAACGGACATTTTTTCACCCAGCGTGGGTATTTGAGAATATGGTTCATCAGTGCTCTTTTCAAGGACCACTACTTGTGAAGAGGTCCAGGCTACATGATGGATGGATTTGATGTGTGAAAATATGGTTTTGCCTTATCACTTTATTTCTTAAATTTCCTGAATAAGACTTTATTCTTAGTGAATCATTCACCCCCTGAGTTTCACAAGATCTATACCATTTTATTGTCAAAAATAATCTATTCGATTCAATTACATTTAGATTGTTTCTTTCCCAAAATGATTACAATCTAAAAGGCCAGTACATGAAATGCAGAGCAAAGTGGCTAAAAGTCATCAGGACACATGGTTTCAGTTTTAGTATTTATGCTGGCATCTAGGCAGCTCTTTTGGGTTTGCGAGGTATACACCTGTCCCCACATTTAGCATTTCAGGATCTGAATAATCACTGATAAGCCCACAGCCTCTCAGACAGCCCAAACATGATCAAACCTTTCATCCATCAACTCAGTATTCTTTTAAAATGAATTTTAAAATATAGTATTTCTCCCTACATATGATCACATTCTATTTATATAAAGTTGGGTGACATTTATGCAAATTCAGTTTTACTATGTGAAATATAGTGAGTCTGAGTTTCCTCTTGGCATTCAGGAGTGTAAATTTTCTTTGAATTCATTATTTTAATTTAGTCACTAAAAATAGCTTCAACTGACTATCATAATTTATTTTAAGGATTATTCTAGTTCATATATTCCTTACCACACTAAGTAACCCTAGTGGATAAGTCTTAAAAGTTCCAAATGTCAGAAGGCTTTCAAAAGCACTATATGCTGCTTTGAAAGTTTGACAACAATCATCAAATTCCCTCTGCTCTTTTTCAATCTTCTAAATGCCAGAGAGGGATTTTTTTTTAAGATTCTCCAAATGTTTTGCCACAGAATTGCCTAATTAACTTTCAGAAATGTTGCTCAGATACTTTCCCACTAGAAAACATATTATTCAAATAAAATGAACAAACACGTTGTGTATGTCCTTCAGTTTTATTTCAGAGTCTCTTCTGAGACTTCCCTTAGAAAGAAAATTTTATTGGAGGAGGATTCTCTAATGAATCACTTCAGAGACAAAATACCCAGCATTATATTGAGACTTTTGTTTTAATTATAGTTATTATCACCAATTTCTGAATATTCAATATAGGGCAAAGTAAGTGACTCTCAATAGCTAGAAAAACAATATTAAAATATGTAGAAGGACAGCAGAATTTGAGAAAGTAGTTGTCTGTCTGCCTTAAAAAAACCACATTTGAAGAACTGAGCATTCAGGTCTGTGTTTAATCTCTTGCAACTATAGGAACAGACCTTGTCTGTAGCCATTTTGAAAAAATATTCTATACTGGCAAATTATTATATAGGGAAGCATACAATGAGGGAGATTTACTGCAGTTTGTCTAACTCTTAGAGTAGACAGTAAATAAAAATTTACCATAACATTGCTATCATTGATCTAGTTTCACTGCTCCCAGCCAGCACTATGCCAAGTCCTCACTAAAATGTTTCAAGTTGGCCTCTGAAAATATGGTCACATGTACACCCAAACACAAAGCCTTGAAATGTAGCAAGTATGTGAGAGTAGGAGAAATTAAATAGTATTTTGAGTCCTAAATCAAGCTTAAAACGAGTGGTGGATGTTGTTCATTTGGCTTGTTTTCTCAAGAACAGGAGGTTTAGGTGACCATGTTCTAGTCTCCATCTGCATTTTCCTTTCAATTTCACAGAAACCTGGACCTGTGGGGTGTGGGTTTTTTTTTTTTTTTGTTTATTTGTATGTTTTTTTCCATAGCTCCGAGCTCAACGGATGTTTCAAGACAGATCGTATTCTTGCAAGCATCACACCAGTTGGTAGACCAGCGCCTTGCTGGGCAGAGACAAGGGATGGAGGATACATTCTTTTGTGTATTGACAATGGGTAATCTACATCCAGCAAAGATCTCCCAGGTGTAGGAGTGTCACTGTTTCTGCTATTCCCTGTCTTATTAATCCCCTTGTACAGCAAAGGCAGGGAAAGCAAATGGAAAGAATCAGTGGAGAATTTTGAAACCTCAAAAAGAAAAGAATGAGAAAAATAGGGAAGCTATTAAAGAATAAAAATGTAATTACCTTCATTGCAGGACGCTTGTAAGATTAATTCATGCTTGTAGATAGTGTTGGAAAGATCATTTGGTGTCATTTTCTGCTGAGTCTGTGCAGTGAATGTAGCCAAAACAAGTCAATTGTGTGGTTGATCTCCCACTGTTGGAATAGCTTCATGAAAAAATGGTCCGTATGATACACGCTTCATCCAGAAAGAATAAAGTAACTGGCTCCTGGTCTTGTGCTAAATATCATTTAGCTAGGATGACAATCCCGGCTCTGTGAATTCAGAAAATTTAAATTACCACGATTATGGCATTTAAGGCAGAACTTTTGAACTTGTAGTGCCTTTCCTTCCAAAGATGGAAGGTTAAAAACATCCTTAAATATTTCATTTAACATTTGCTAAAACTATTGTTTAATATTTGTTTTATATAGACTATTATTGTATCAATAAACACATGCAGCAGATCAGAAATTAGCAGTTTGTGATATCCCTGAAGTTCTTAACAACATATGTGAAACATAACAAAAGCCTTTCTACAGCATTTGATTAAAATTAATTCTGAGTCCACTAACAGTATAATAACATTTAGTGTCAATCATTTTAAAAGTATTCTGCGTCACAGGGAAAGAAAGCTATTATCAAGTCTAGGAATTAACAGAAGTGTCAAGCAGAAAAATAGCCCATCATACTGCTGCTAATACTGATTAAGGTCTAAGATGCCTTGCCTTTCATATACAACTTAACCGCAGATAGGAGTTGAAGTGTGTGCATTTGGGACCAATGAAAGCTGCACTCAGATGTCAAAGGATCATGTAATTGGATACTGCAATTGTAGGCTTTCATTTGGTACCATCCTTCTCCTTTTCTCTCCGTTTGACATTGTCATGTATGCTTTCTTTTCTTTAAGCTGATAAACTCCCAGACTTAATCCTTCTGCCTTAAGTCCCAGGCTCAGGGAAGTTCTTGTAAAAAATCTCTCATCCTCTGGTACATCTTCCAAGACAGTCTCACCCCCCTTCACTAACCTCCCATCACAGCCTTGCTCATCTGAACACTTTCGTTTACCCTTCCTGTCTTCTTTCCCTGAGCAGAATCTGAGGCAGTTTTTTCACAATCAAATGCTTCTCTGCGTGCCAGGATATCTGTGTTTTGTGTTGTCTGGCTGCTAGGACACTAAAAGGATGGGTCTTAGCACATGGGCTGCCATGGAGTCAGAATACTGGAAATATTCCCAAGCAACCTCAGATGCTTTTTTAAATGATTTTTTAGTATTACTTCTGAGGGTGTTTGAATACGATGAGCAATTACTGAAACAAATTTCTATGATTCTAGTGAAGTGGTTCATACTCATCCATCAAAAAAAACCCCTTGACATTACTGTACTTCTTGTCCTTACACCTCTGCTTCTCTCTCCTCTTCCTCTGATTCAACATTCATTAGAACTAAAACTTCATTAGAGAAATTTCTATTTTTGTCATGTTACATTTATTCTTATTACTTAATACCAAGTAATATTTTGCTAAAGAGTCTCCTTCTCCGGAGATCTTCCAAACCCGCTTGGACATAATCCTGTGCCACGTGCTCTAAGAGACTCTGCATGTGCAGGGGTTGGACTAGATGACCTCTAGAGGTCCTTTCCAACCTTAAGCATTCTATGATTCTATGAAAGAGGCATGTTACAGTATCACCACTTTTAAAATTCATTATTTTCTGCAACTAGACAAATTTTAATAAGGTATCACAAATTGCACCAGAGAAATCTAACACACAGTATCTCAAGTAGAAAATATACTTTTTACCTGTTTTGACAAATGAGAAAAGTATTTAAGCTATAAAACTGGGAGAATCAGAACTATTGCAGGGTCTATTGAAAGCTACGCAGTATCTTTGCTAGTTCAGAAAAAGTCAGAATGGATGCATGGTTTCAAGGATTTATCATTTATCATAGTCTTACCCTTTACACTCTCTGCTCCTACACACCATTTTCCATTTGTTTCTTTTGTTTGGCATGGATAAGGATGACATTTCCTGGAATAATGAAGTGACATATACAAGACTAGACATAGCACACAAACATATCTCACAAGAAATAAATGCAGTTCTTTTATTAGTAATGATGTTCTGTCAACCCCTGCTTTCTTCTTTGTGCAAACTGAATAGCTACAGATAAATTTCTAGGAGAAATTCTTGAAATAGACAGAAAAATGTTATAGTGAGGAGTCTTCAATCTCATCCCCGCTTTAATTCTACTATGTAGTCTTTCATTCCAACTCTTGTAAAAATTGAACTTTTTTTTTTGTTTTTTTCTTTTTTTTTTGTAGAGTAGAAAAATTAAAATTAATTTCCTGGATTTAAACAGCTCTAAGTTGTTTTAGTTTGTTTGTCTTTTTTTTTTTTTTCAGCTTTTAGCAGAGAAGAAAACATTGAAAGAAAGTGAAAATGTAGTCATTAATATTCACCTTCATGGTACAGAATAATTGGGTAAATACTGATTTTCACAGATTAACAAGAGAGAGGAGTGAAATTCTTTGGCAAATATTGAAATCCTCCAAAAAAATAAATGTTTTATGAAGGACTAAATTTACTTGACAAAATAGTGACTCCTGCTGCTAGAAAAATGATTTAAGAAGAAAATAAAAATAATTTGGGGCATTTTTCAAAACAGTTTCATTAATTCAAATATTTTCTTTAGAAATATGTATTTTTGTCATTAAGCCTTTTGACTTTAAATTTTGAAAGTATGCTATTTACTTATAAATGGGCACAGTTTAAAGGAAACTGTGGAAAATCTTAACTTATAATTTAAGATTTTAAGAAGCTTCTTTTGAATGTAAAATATTTTCCATTTTTGTGCCAAAACAAAATATCAGAAGTAATTTTCTTCTGAACAACTCAATGCATACATTAGTTCAGAATCACACCAAAATACCTAAATGTTTCGTAAAAAATATGGGATTCCTTTCACATTTTTAGTCAATTCAGAAATTTTTAAGTTAAGATTTTCCACAGTTCTTATAACTGTGTGCTTTTTTTATGGAGAATATTTTGTATTTCTTAAAAAAATCTTAAGCTTGATATCCTAAAAACCACTAAGGGTACTACTAAGGGTAGGGGTGGATGTCTTTGAGAGACTATGTTGGGAGCAAAAGAAAAGTTCTTTTACTGTTGGTATCTATAGATGTTAAGGGATGAGGATGTCTTTGTTTGTGGGTTGTTTTTTTTTCCCTCTATCAATCTTTTAAGGGGTATAATAAGAACAAAACAGAGAGACAGAAAGACAGAGAATCAAAGCCTTTCTTGAAGGTTTCCTAAGAAATATGGAAGTTTAACCACCAGGACAACAAAAGAAAATAAGTAAATACGTAAAACTGTGCGCATTAACTCTTTTGGGTCCCTTATCAAAAGAGCTGTGTCAACAGTGTCAAGTATAATTCACTTCAGCAAGTTCAGTAATTCTTAAATTTAATTTTAACATTTTAACATTTAAATGAAAACTTTTAATTATAAAACATTTAATAATCTTATTAGCTTTTCTTAGTACTATTCCATGTTTAAAAAATAGAATTTTAAAATATGTTAATTTTAGTATCATACAGTCTCCCTACTAGTGGTTGCAAGTTCAAGTTAAATTGAGTCCTTGAAGTTCTAACCACACATTACACAAAATAAGAGAAACTGTTTTTTATAATTTGCACACATACAATCTGATGTTACCAAGGTTACTTCTTAACACTAAATCATGGTCCTCAGCAATGCTCATTATTCCTTTTTTTTTTTTTTTTTGAATAATTTTATCATGGAAATATATCTATTATTTAAAAGTTTGCATTTATGTATTTATACACTTGCCTTTACCCTCACCTCCTTTTCTCTTTCCTTATTCTTTGATTCTTTCTTTTGTCTCCAACAATATCTCGATATTCGTAATGTTCAGAAGGTTCATAAACTTCCCTAGGCTTTATGCCTTAAAGAAAAAAAAGAAAAAATAAAAAGTTACCTTAAGCAATAAATAACACTCCAGAGAGGTTAAATGAACAAATCTCACTGAAATTCAATCGGGCACACAATTCCCTTTCCTCCTTTAAAACTACAGTGTTACTTAATAGGAATTTCAAATCCTGATGATTTAAAATACATTTAATTTTGTATCAGTTGATAACCTCATAATTAATGGTAAAAATGTTATTACATTTTTGCCAGCCTTTTTGATGGTGTTTTTTCACATGTCCAATGACAGGATTTTTCACTCAAATTATATATTTTCACTATATTTTTATTGACTACATCATATTTTAAAACACAAATAACACCCTTTTCCCAAAATATTCCTTGAGATATATCCCATATTTTGTTCATATAAAGATTATGCAACTCTTGTTTAAACAAGTCAGAACTATGTCTTTGTTTCTCTCTACTTTGAATCTTGGTTTTTTTGCGCTACACAAAACTAGAATGATCATCTCTGATGAATTGGAGAAAAAATTAAACTAAGTTTCCAATATTACTTTAAAATCATACTTCTCTGCATTTTTTCTCTTAATCTATGGCAAATATACTTTATTCTTGCCTTGAGCACCACTCTGATCCTCTAAGAGCTGGCACTGAGTCATCTTACCATTTTCACTGGATTTTACACTGAAGCAGAGGAGGCTTTAGGCAATGGTCAGCTTCAGATCTCTACCAGGAGCAAATGCCAAGAAATTATAAACAGCTTGCACAGAAGTAAAAGAAAAATGAGTCAAGATCCCAAAATATCAGTCAGTCCTGCTTGCAACATGTAAAATAAATGTGCCAGAACAGTGAAGACCCCTCACCCTAGTCATGAAAACCCTCTGGTCAAGGATTCTCCAGAAGCAAACTGGAACACGCATAGACGATACTGAGTCCCTAATGTTAGATATATGGTACAGCAAGATATCGTTTAGGAAGTCCTTAAACATATTGCATGCACGCCATAGAAGCCTAAAGTAAGACATGTCATAGTGCCACAAACATATGTCAGAGCAGATGTTATAAGCCTTCCTTTCTAGTTGATGAAGGAGTATAGATACTTCAATAGTTTATTTATTTATTCTTCAATCAACTTTAGGATGAGATAAAATCCTAAAGCTGCCTGTTTCCTTTGCCAAAAATGTTAGCTTAAACTTCCCCGACCTTGCCAGAAACCTGGTTAAGTCTCTGTGATAATTGTCAGAAGCTGCATGGAGCTCACCTATCCCTTATCCCTCTCATATTTTGTGTGCTACCAGTGAGTAGAACTATATCTCTTGGACAACACATGCTCATGTGCTCTTTAAATTGCTCTTCTTTCCTTTCAATTGTCCTTTTTAATAAATAGCTTTTTTTGGTCTGTTATAAAGATCTATGGCTGAGGTTTTTAGAACTTACAGGAATGCAAAAAAAAAGAAAAGAAAAGAAAAATCACATGCAAGCTAAAAACTTTTTTTGTGTACATAGCATATATCTGGGAATGAAAACTGGGTAGCTTTTTGTGCAAGGAGATTTACACTTGCATATTCATTTCTATTAACAACTATTCACTTTACATGCAAAAGTAGGCTTCAGCTTATTTGAAGTGTATGCATTAATTGAGCCATAAAAAATCACCCTCAGGGAGTACTACTAGAATTTTAAACCATTTACAAAATATTTACCTGAATTGATTTAAAATTATGCTTTCAATTTCTTTCATTTTTATTTTCGTTTAATTGTCTGAATGAACAGTGACTTCAAGGTGTAACTCATTATATATGTAGATTAAGTACCTACAGATCTCTAAAATAGGGAAAAGGCATTTTAATTACATGATTTGAACTGCAAATATTAGTATTCAAAAAGTCATTTTTTTCAAGGAAAGATAAAGCCTCACAAACATGAATTAAGAGCCCTTCTCAACAGAGCTGACACTGTACCTGTCAGTACTAGCCTTGAAAGCCACGACAGCTTTAAAACACCCTAGCTGCAATTGCGAAAATGTTAGCTGTCTGTCTGTTGTTCTGTGGCTGTATCTATATGTACTTCCCTGTAATGTTTACTTTATATTAGAAAAATATTAAAAGTTTTGACAGCTATAAGGTGCAAGTTTGCTTATTTCCATTTATTTCTTAACTGAGACAGAAACCAATTTCTTTCAATATGCTTGGATAGCGCCTCTTAAATAAGGATCAGATCATCTATGTCTATAGAAACTATATGTAACTATACTATTATCACTGTAGTTAATTTCCCCCTCTGATATATTATAGATAGGACATATAGGACCAAAAAGTTTGTAATCTGGAATGCCAAAAAAATTCCATAATAAGTAAATCAGAAGCCTACTAACAAAATGTTCGGTGATTTGAGCATAAACCACACAAATCTATCTAAAAGTTTATATTTTTCTCTGACCTTTCAGAAGAAGTTTCAATTTCAAAACAAGCTGTGATTCAAGTGAAGAAAGATCACAATTAAGGACGCTTTATCTCGAGTGATGTAGGAAATCAGGCTCTTTCAGACAGAAAAGTTATTTCTCAAACAAAAGGAGGGGGAAATTTTTCAAAGCTTTCATTCGAGCCAGGTCAACATCAGATGTGGTGCGGCAGGGGAACTTGCCACAGCCCCCATTTGTTCCATATAGAGATACGATCCCAGAGCCTGACTACAGTAATGAGAATTACTTGAAATTACCTGTCTCCCAGCAGAGGAAGTTATGCCACCACCAACACCAACAAGCATCCCACAGCAGGCTGACAAGCGAGGGTAATTCCCTTGCTAGAGGATTTTCCTTTCCTAAAAGCCTGTTGACTGAAGTCTGTCTCCTACCTTGGCCAACAACATAGCCAAGGGGAAGAGAGACAGTAGAAAAGCAGCTCGCACTTGGTGTGCATTACTCATACGCCATGCCTATCAGGCACATTAACAGATAATGCCTTGAACTAGCATGACTCATTTGATTAAAGGTTCTAAAAGGGATAGGTGCTCATTGATTGATGTAACTCCATGCTAGATCCCTAAACCAGGCAAATGTTACATCCATAAAATAATGCTATAGCAGTGGTCTCCCTCTTCTGTTACTTATGGAACAATATTTGACAGTTAGAAAAATGTTTTCACATAATTATTTTGAACATCAATAACATTGTAATTCATAAGCATAAATTGAAATCCTCAGTGTTGTAACCATTTTTTTGCTCCTAAAATTAACATGGGTACAATGGGTAAATACAGGATTCTAACAGTGGAGTAGCTATTATAAGAAAAGAGGCATTGCAGTGATAACACAAATGTTTTGTCTCTTTAGCTTAAATTTCCTGACTACAAAGGTATTTCAAGACAGTACTGTAGAATAAAAATATTTCAGCTTTAAGTTCCTCAAATAATTATAAACATACAATAAAGACGTATTAGTTCTTCTAAAAATGAAAATTTCTTGAGTTTTCTGGTTTGTCCATTCTGCTAAATATCTTTTGGTCTGAAGTCCTCATAGAACTTTGATATATTTGCAGCAGTAGCAACGGAAAACCTCCCTCAGCTCTCAGTTTATATTTACACGGAACCCTGGTAGGAAGAACAACAAACCACCCAAGCAGGGAGAGCGGGGCTGGAGGTGCCTTCCTGGCACCTCACATATACGGAAGCATAGTTTCTTAGAGATCAGAGAGAAAAGAAAAATCTGTTTATTCTCTATAATATAACTTTGAAGTCCACATTCTGGCTGCTAATCTTTGTGATAGGATGAGGAGGATGTTTCTTTCATCTGCAAATGCAGTGTTTCCCAATGCATTGATCTTATTAGTAGATTAGAAAGATCTGAGTTTTCAGGCTGCTCTAGGCTGTAGGGTACTAGGGAGGTTTTACCTGATGAAAAGAAGGATTAAATCCACCTTTCCAGGAGCAAGTGTAACCCATCTACTTTAAAAATCTAATTTGTGTGTCCTCTGAACTGTTAACCCAACTAGCTAAGGCTGTGATATCTATGAATACTGTCAGAGGTCAATCAGTTCAAAACTAAAAACAAAAGATGTCAGCTATAATTTTGGGACAGTAAAAAGTCAGGAATAAGTTGAATGATTTTTTCAAGTGGGGTTGTTTAGATATATCTTTACATGAAAGGTAAGGCTCAATGCAAATGCATGGAAAAATGCTCTTGCAGAGATTTCAGTATCATCCTGGCAAGCAGAAAGAACTTGTATCATGAAAATTGTATTAGTCATTTTATTAAATTAGATAATACCTGGTGATAGGAGAGTTAAAATCATCTCCAGTCAATAACTGCGAGAGAATAAGAAAAACTATCTTCTAAGAAACCAAAGAAATTTTTAAATATGAGAGGAGGATGAAAGGAAAGGATTTGAATCTCAGCTAAATGTCAAGTAGCGTGTAAAAGATAGCATGACTACCTAAATAAACACGTTGGTGTGTGACAGCCAGCCTGAGGTCTTAGCCTTACATAAGAGCTGTATCCCTAACCACTTGCAGAGGGTAAGCATTGCAAATAGCATGTCAGCTGGAAAATGCAGAGTGAAAGCAGCCTCTTTGATCTGCACTCAGGATAGACAGATACGGAGGGCATGCAGATACGGGCAGATCCTCTGTGTGTTGGTGATCCCAAAACTAGGACTGCTTTCCCTATAGATAGAACTCCAGCTGCTGTCTGGAGCGATTGCCATAGAGTTCACCTTGATGAAGCAATGTAGACCAGTGAAAGGTAGCTGGTCAACATAGAAGACTTGGGTAAGGAAACATCATCCAGTTCTGAGACCAGAAATGTTTTTGGTATGAGTATATTAAAAACAGGAAAGTGAGTTTATAAAAGTTATAAACTATTTAATAAATCTGAAAAGGCTGATAGGAAATCCTAATAAAAAGGTAAGGTTGAAATAATCTTCAAGAAGAAGCAGAAAATTGAAAATATAACACATAACATGTTAAAAATCTTGGGAAAACCAGACAAATAAGTGATCTCAGAAAGTTTAACTGAAGTCAGCAAAGAAATGTCAACAGGAAAATAATTTTGCTTATATATAGTGTTCTTATCCCTCAGCAGGGCCCCAGAAGCACTGAGTGTCCTGTACGATGGCTTTCAGCTTGGCTTTTCAGCTCCAGCCAAATAGATGCATGACAACCGATTGGCAAGCTACTATAACAGAATGTTATATATATATATATATATATATATATATTTTTAGAGAGGCTTATAAAGAGTTCATGCCTTTCCGTAGCTTTAAAGCTTTTGGCAATGGTGCTCTGGCAAGGGCTGGCTATTAAGGATCCTTGAATACCATGACGACGTATACAGCTCTTTTCTTCTTCATAATAATTTCTACTCTCTTCTCTTGAAAAACATGACATCCTCCATCTGGAAATCCAGGTGCACACAGTGCTACCTTAAAGCAGTAATATATATGTCTGTGTGTATATCTTATATGTATATATTTGCAATTGTTTGCAAAAACAGGGAGTAACTTAATGATGACAAACCCTAAATCAACAGAAATTCTATCCTTTCTTCTGCTCCATTTCAGGTGAAGCCATCAAGTTCTCTTTGTTACTGTGTTGCTGTTCTGAAAAGTGAGAAAACGTTTTGCTTTGCTACTGGTCTTGTTAAACAGAAAATCAAAGGAAAGGGGGGGACATGCATAAGTCACTAAAACAGTGACATAAGCTCTTGTCACCTGATTACCCAACCCAAATTGTAATAAATTTGAAGGTTCAAATTCTCATCTCTTTCTCTGCTTGTTTTGTCCTGTGGTCGATGAAAAAAGAAAAAAAAATAAAGACTTTTTTTCTTTTCTAAACTGGTATTTCAGTGACTTGCTGTCAAAAACAAGTTATTGTGGAACAGCTTTGATTTTTGATTAGTTTAAAGGCATTCTGACACAGAAATTGGATATTCAGTCAACTTAGAGAATCCGCAACGTTCTGTCACATTTCAGACAGATGTGAAGATTATATTCAACAACAGTTCTCCTGTTTCTATCTGTCCATCTGCAGGTTTTATTTTTTGTTTGTTTGTTTATTGCATTGTTTGTTAGTTCAGTTTCAAGCTCCTCAGAGCACAATTCAAGAATCTTTGCTCTGCAGAGCAATTTATGAAGTAAAAATCCCTGACAAAAATCCCATGATTCACAGAAAAGAAATGGCCATGATGTTTGCTTCAATTTCAGTAATCAAAGAAGGTCAAGAAGGATCATTTTAACTCTGCAAAAAGAGTCTTACTGGTTACTGTGCTACAGCAATGAACTAATTCTGTTCCTGCTAGTGCTTTAATATCAGCCCTCAAGAAAAATCATGTACTTATTTCTTTTTTGATCTTCACCTACATGATCATTAATGTATACGAGTATACACTGTAACTGCACTGAGGCACAGCATACAATGCAATGCTGATTCTGCTGCAAGATATTTTAAGGCAACTGAAAATATAGCTTATTTTCAATGGACATTAGTGAGGGAATAGGTGAAACGTTTTTCTTAGCTTTATCTATCACTGCAGTATTGTACAGTTACAGCTTCATTGTTAGTATACATAAAAGCACGGGTATTGTTACCGACAAATGATTTCAGTATGTGGGAACTGTTCTTTCAGATGTATTATATCTTCTCATGAAACCACTGTTATACCTATCTATCAGTAGTCACAATAACTACAAGTCAGTGTACTTTGTAATTAGAACTGACACTTACCTTTAGACAGTTGGAACTATTCATAACACTAACCTCACAATTTTTGAAAGAATTTCATAAGAGTATGAGTAATAAATATTCAAAGTATAGTTGAGCTCTTTGTGTCATATACAGCTTAAATAAAACATAAAATTCAAAAGACATGTCTGCAATAAAACATTCCAGAGAAAGAGGTTATTTGTGAAACTTATCAAGGCATCTACTCGTTGAGAATTTGTTTTCAACTCTATGCAGCTCCTAAAATGTTGATTCTATAGTTTTTTTCTTTTTCTTCATGTCTACAATTTGCTTTGTAGATGCTCAAAACAAGCTAATTCTGCATGTACTCCTTATAAAAAAAATATAAATCAAGTGAACTAACATGAATGTTTAGGGAAAGTAAAAATGATACACATCAAAAAAATGACCTATTAAGTATATACTCAATAAGCAGATTTTACATGCGCCGAGCACCGTTTTCCAGATGAACAGACCTTTCAGAAAGCAAAGGTTATAATGTTAGTGGACTGATGACTTTGAGCTCAGTATGTTCATTGTATGGTTGACTGCCTTTCTTATACAGATCTTAAATACTGAGTAACATGGCTATTGTATTTGTGCACCAAAAGCATTTAGTCAAGTATCTCAAAATTTAGAATATTGTAATATTTCTAACAATGGCATCTAAGCTTTTAGGAAAGAAAAGCTTGTGTGAGTTTATAAAAACCTAATAGAGTGTAGTAAAAGAAGAAAATAATGAGAGAAAAAAAAGATAGATTATTTCATGTTTTTCTCTCTGGAAGAGGACTTCAGGACTTTGCATTCTTTGGACTTTGTGGGTAAGCAAATCAGATGAAGTAGGCATAACACAGAGATGTTACACTTACATGCTTAAGCTCTTCCAGAATTAAATCTTAATACTGAGACCATGAAAATATATTAAACTACTCAGATGAATATTAAAAATCTAAATTTAACTTCTACTGTTTAGAAAACTAGACATATGCAAATGTCTTATATGATTAGTAAATGGACAAAATATTAAGCCGTATTCATTACTATATTGTTAAAAAAACTTCTATATTTCAAGAAATGCTTTTTAGGCAAAAAAACTTTTCCTAAACTTGAATACTATTACATTTCACTTAAATAAATAGAGATGCCACAAAAACATCATCTGAAAACAACTTCTATTAGGTTTAGTTACACAAATAAGTATGCACTGTTAATAAAATCTCAGATATTAGTCATACAAAATATTTTTTTTCTGAAATCATTAGCTTCTAATGATGTTCAGAGTGACATCCCTGAATTTGACATACCTGTTAATATAAAGGTGCCTTCTTCTCATAAATGTGCTTGTAACCATGGCAATTTAGTTGAATACTTACTTAAGTTCTCTTTAAATACAGGAGTATAAATGAGATAGAACCAAATGATCTATAGCAGAGCTGGAAATGTTTGCTGCAAATTAATTTTCTCTATTTACTGATTTGAAAAAAAAGAGCAGAGTTAATTTAAAGCTATTTCCACTAACAAGCCAATGGCATAAATCTTCAGCAAATTCAGACAGGAGGACAAAAATGAATTTCCTCAAATCTTTTTTTTTTCCCGTGAGAAAAGAAAAGGATACATACAATATAAACATTTAACAGAAGATTTTTTCTGAGTACAATTTGGGTCTTCCTTGATTTCTGTAAATAGAAGCACTGCAAGACTTTTCATTATTTTTCAGAGGCTAAAATCACTGATAGGTACAAGTGAAACTCCAAGTCTTTTTGAATTCCTGGTCAGGTCAATGGGATTGCAAAAGGACAAGGATCTTTTAAGGTGCTCGTTGCAGTTCTGTACAGAGTTGTACTCTCAGGTAATGTGAGAGGGTCAGATCAGTCTCTCTGTGGCATCTCTGAAACTCTTTCAGGCCGAAATGAAATTTCAGTTTGTGGAAATGAATTTGACTGAGAAATATGATACTGGAGGACAATCCATGAATTTACAGAGGCTGCTATACCTAACACAGGGTGTAAAATAGAGCCTGTGTAACCACATATAATAAATTATGGTCCTTGACATGAAGTATGAGAGAAAAATTCAGTTTCTTTTGCTCCTGATTAGTAGACCTCACACGGTAATACCCCTGTGCTTTGTGCTGAAACATTTAGGTTAAGGAAAGTCTAGGTTCAGGTGATAGTCAGTGACCTTTGATCTTTCCTTCTTTATTTTTTTGTGCAGGAGGGAAGAGAGTTGTTTCCCAGCTAGAAATATCTTTAAAGTACAAAGATGTGTCATTAACACTATTCATAGAATCATAGAATGGCTAGGGTTGGAAGGGACCTCTACAGGTCATCTAGTCCAACCCCCTGCACACGCAGGGTCCCCTAGAGGATGTGGCACAGGGTGGCATCCAGGCGGGTTTTGAAGATCTCCAGAGAAGGAGACTCCACCACCTCTCTGGGCAGCCTGTTCCAGTGCTCTGTCACCCTCACTGTTAAGAAATTCTTCCTCAAGTTCCTGTGGAACTTTTGGTGCCTCAATTTGTGGCCGTTTCCCCTAGTTCTATCACTGGCCACCACTGAGAAGAGGCCAGCCCCATCCTCCTCACTCCCTGTCTTGAGATATTTATATACATTGATCAGATCCCCTCTCAGTCTTCTGAGAGTCTTCTGAGAGTCTTCTTTTTCTTTTAATAAGGAAGCCAAATTTATCATATGAGTAGAGTAGAAAGTACAAAGAAATTTAGATCTCAGCTTTTTTTTTTTTTTTTTGCAATGAGTAGGCTTCACTGACAGTAAAAAGTCATTTTTAGCTCAAAGTGCAGCACAACAAAAATGTTGTGTGAGCACTTAGTGACATGTGGCATGTAGCTGAGGACTGCCAGCAGTGTGATTAAGGGTGAGCAAGGTGCTTTTGCATCTTCTACTTAATCAAGGAATCTGTTCCCTAATCTTATCATCCTGCTACTGTATATGCCCATTATGCAAATACAGCTGCTGTGGACTCTGTCTTAATTTTTCTGCACTGCACATAAATAGATGTTTTTACTGTCAACCCTTTTACTGGAACCAGATCATTAGCTGTATTTCATATATATATATATATATATATATTTATTTATTTATTTATTTCATATATATATGTATTTCATATCTATATATATATTTCATATATATATATATAACAATATTTAAATAAAAAAGGTAATATAGGCTGTGAGTAGGTTATATCCTATTCACAGGGGGAAGGTAGACCCTGTAATCTAGGTAGGCAGATCACAGAATCAAGGTAAAATTTTAAAATCTGCTAACGATTGTAGAGCTATGTAAGCTTAATGAAACTAGCTATTTTTCCATTAATTTATCTTTGCATATTTTATAAGTCTAATCATGTTCCCAGAGATTGCATGCCCATATGCAATAATATGCATTTTTAAAGTAATGTTTATAGCAAATGTTTAGAAAGATAGTCAGAAAACCGCAAAACACTAATAATTGTGTTAATAATTAAATAATTAATTCAGTGTGCTGATTTAAAATAAAAAAAATACTACCAGAATATAATATATACCAGAAAATAGCTACCAGAATGATCTGAAGGAACTTTCATGCCAAAACTTTCCAGATAAATCCCAGGTACCAT
The DNA here is from genome assembly GCA_003342815.1 of Eudromia elegans. Taxonomy (NCBI): domain Eukaryota; kingdom Metazoa; phylum Chordata; class Aves; order Tinamiformes; family Tinamidae; genus Eudromia; species Eudromia elegans. The sequence goes on from PTEX01000040.1 coordinate 2,436,477, forward strand.
GTCAGCATGGACCCAGTCAGACATTCATATTGTCCAACTCAGAGATTTTTTCCAACATGCAGACTAACTGTCACAGTTATTGGTGTTGTTAGTGCTTCATGAGGTATTCAATAGATCATGGTATTCTTCTAAATGGTATAGGTACTATAGACAATATGGCCATAATTAAGTCTTCTGTTTGAGTTAAACCAAACAAAATGATCGTAGTGAAATTAGTGTCCAGATTTTCACATGTATTTCCAGGGATTTCATGCATGATTCAGTCTTCTATTCTGATACAGGCAATTTAGTCTTATCTTCTGCACTGATACTCTAAATTTCCATTTGTGTAATAGCTTGCTATTTTATTTATCATTACACTGAAATTACAAGAGAAACAAAGTTTTTAAAATATATGTGAGTATTTAATACATTGATTGGAGGATCAACTCTTTTTTAATACTCCATTAATATTTTAATATTTTTTAAATTAGTTTAACATTGATAAAAGGTTATTCTAATGGCAGTTCATAAAATAAGGGAATCGTATCTCTCTGAGTAAATATTCTAAAATAGAGGGGTTTTTTTCCTAATGTGTAATTTCATGGCTTATGATATATTAAAAAAATCTGTTAGCTTTCTTTTAAGTGATTTTTGATATACCTCCTGAAAAGAAAATATTGTATATGATATACTTCTCCATCTATATACTTTTCTATGTATTTTTGATTGTGTTCAAGGAAATTAATTCCTTATATTTTAAACTCCAGTTTATTTTTAGATGTAACATTAAACCCATGCAACACTGAAAATATATTGATTTCATATTATACATATTCAAAGCATGAATTTACATTGTATTGCTTTATTTCTAATGACACATTTCAGAAAGCCACTATGGTACAATTCTTGACCATAAATTTTTTCATAGTTTATGAAGAGGTCTGTTTTCCTAGACCTCTTGACAGTCTGCATTTCAGATGAAGTTGTGTTCAAGGGCAACCTCTGCACCCACACAAGAATTTTATGCAGTACAGCTGGAGTCTCCAATCCAGTCTCCAAGCAGCACTTAAACTATTTCTTCTTTGTATAGTATCTTTTATTGAAGGATCCAAGACTAAGCAGAAGACATGAAAATTCATTTTCTAAGAGAATATACTTTCCTTTACAAATGGAGAGTTGTGCTCAGGAGACTTAACCTATTCAGTTAACCTGGATAAAATAAGATTGTCTTAAATTCTAAACACCATTTTCATTTTCCTCCTTAACTCAAAACTCATTCAAATCAAAAGCTTATCTTTGATTGAATCTACTGAGCTTGTGACCTAGAACAGAGCCTTTGCACACAGGCAGGTGTACTCAGCATTCACCTGGAACTGCAGATCTAAGCGAGAATATGCGCCTAGCAAAAGTGTAAATCACTTTTGGAAGTTATGAAGTCTTATAAATTTCTTCATCTGATCAGGTAAATATGATCTCAGAATACCACTGGAAGGTTTCTTGAGTATTAGGTAACTGTCACTGAACCATAGGTGTTCAGTAACAGTAAGTTAACAGTTCAATAATAGTTAGACAACTGTTAGGTAACAGTTAGGTAACTGTTACTGAATACGTCTGGTTCAATGACTCCAGCACGTTAGTATTCTTCTTTCTGCCAGTGAGCTTCACTTTAATAGGTAGAAAAGATTGATGATTGACACAGAACACACCCAAATTATAAAACATAATTCTGTCATTGCAAGCCACTTAATTCCTCTACAGGAAAACAAAGAAATGAACATAACATCAAGAATACACAACCTAGCCAAGCTAAAAACATATTATCATACACCAGTAATAGTAATTTATCTTTTTTTTTTTTTATATAGTCCTAGATTTCACCCGCAGTATCAAATAATCATTTCTTCTTTCATTTGAACAGAAATATCATTAACTTTCGCGGTTCTTCACCAGACAGGTCAGACTAAAACCCATTTTTATAATGAGGAGCTATACACATAGCTCCACTGGAAACCTTGCCTAGAGGAGATCAACAGGAAGGAAGGAGAGAAATTAAGAGATGCATTCTGCTTGATTACTTAACCATTCATATGCTAGAAGTAGAGGCAGTTGATAGAGAGACTAAAACAATACTCATCAGACCACCTCTAGCACAAGATGCCAATATTATTCTTTGTAATATTAATTTCTGAGCCATGGAGATAAAATTCTTAATTAATTAATTTAAAAGATATCTTGCTAAAGAAACTTAATTAGATCAAATCATTATTTCAGGAAGCAATGTGCCAAATTACGCAAAACTAATGAGAGTATTTGGGAAATTGGCATAGCCACCAGTTTACAGGCAATGTGGTGGTTCTTTTATATGTAACTATCTCTTTGCCAGCAGGAATAGTATTTTATTTGAATTTGTCAAAGGTTTGGGAATAATCCTATTAATGAAGAATTATAAATTGCAAGCAGAATTATTCTCCTTAGCACATTTAGTTGTTTCATTTATTCAGAATGGATAATCATTCAAACTATCTGCTAAAAATGTTATTAATGATGACATCTCAGGGTGAAACATCAGTTTGACCTTTTTTTTTCCATGAAAAATACTAAATAGCTCCCTTTTCCCTATTAAATATGATTATAACACTAATGGTAGTCATTAGCTTGTTGAAATGGGTGGATGGAAAGATTTGAAACTTTTACTTGTTTATGTACATTTTAAACAACTTGAAACACATTTTCTCAATTTTAGCTTTTCAGTGAGCTAGAGCTGTTCTATTATTAGCGCAGTACTGGTGCATTATTAAAAAATAATTTGTTAATTGCATCTCATCAGAAAAGCCACACTGTTAAATGAGATTTACTAATGCACTAAATTTCACTATTTTTAAAACTCCAAAGCAAAATCAATTTATCTATCACCAGGCTTTAAGAATTTAATGTTTAAAGTGTTAAAAATTACACTAACCAATGACAATATCTTGCCCACAACCCTGTGGTGGTTTCAGTTCAATCACAATTCATGAGTCATTTACTTATGGGGGCTCATTTCCATAGGACAAGGGGTAATGGGTACAAATTGAAACACAGGAAGTTTCATCTGCCTATGAGGAAGAACTTTACTGTCAGGGTGACAGAGCACTGAAACAGGCTACTCAAGAGAGATTGTGGAGATCTTCAAAGCCTGCCTGGACATGATCCTGTGCAGTGTGCTCCAGGAGATGTTGCTTGTGTAGCGAGGTTAGACAAGATCATCTCTAAAGGTCCCTTCCTACCTTAATCATAATATGATTCTCTGATTAACTTAAGAATCTTAACAACTCTGTTATTCAGCATTAAAAAATGAAACCTATTCAAAAATAACAATAAATGAAAAATACTTCACATGACATGTCCTGGTTCACCAACCAATGTGCAATGCCTTTTTTGTCTTTTTCCCCTTGTCTTTCCTCCATTTTCATGACAATTGGGCAAATCACTTAATATCTTTCTATATTGATTTTCATTTAGTGCCATTCATACTTATTTCATTGCTACTTTTTTTCAGTGGAGGTAGAGCTATCCTCAAGGTGCCACCCTTTAAATGCTATGATTTTTTTAAACAAAATGGAATAGCTATTAAAAATAGCTAACTAGCTGTGGTGCACCAAGCCACAATAGAAAACAGCGAGGCACAATAAGGAGTCGATATGAACCCAATTGACTAGTAGCAGGTGAGGCAGTGACTGGCAAGAGATGAACCATTTCCTAGTGTAGAATTATGCTTGACATAAATCAGCACAACTAATGTATAAAGAAGAAATAGTTTTGAATCTTGGGCATTTTATAATCCTAACAAGAAAAAATTCTGTTACTATCACAGAGAAGCATCTACTTCTTCCTTGGTGAAGTTTTCTGGGTTGTTTGTTTGTTTATTTTTGATTTTTGTTTTTGTTTTGCTTTATTTGAAAATACTATGGGTGGCTCATTCAATTATTTTCACTTTCCAGGTATGTATAAGACCAGTGATTTTCTTCAGTTAGTTAAAGAAATGTGACCTGACTGACAAAGGGAGTTATTATTTCCACTTTCTCCTAGACATTCTTCAGTTTATAGCAACCTTTTAAAGGAATTTTATTTCCAAAATGAAGTTCAGTTATTATCAGTGAATGTAAGATGTCTTTTCTAAACATTGTGACTTCATTTTCCTTGTCAGCAATTATACAAGCAGTGTTCAAGGTCTGAGAATGATGGACAGATCCTCAGGAACATTCACAGGTAAATTCTAATCATGGGCTCAGAGAAAAATTTGCTTTTCAAAGACCAAATAAAAGACCATGCTGAGCTGAAGAAGCCTTTCCTATTGAGTGATGATTTTCCTGAAGGTTTGATTGTCAGGAAAATTTTAATTCAGACAAATCAACATCTCCAAATGTATATTTTTCCCACTTATCATTTTTAATTCTAGAGCAAAAGAACTCTTAAATATCAGCACAAATCCATACAAATAGGCAGATACAAGCGGAGCTGCCTTGCTACCAATATACTCTTTAATACATTCTAGCTGCACTACCTTGTGTATTAAATGTCCACAGTGGCTTATGCTGGAACTCCAGAACATTGTAAACAATCTAGTTTGCAATTTGTTTCATCATCGTTATTCTCCTATTTACTTTTATTCTCTCCCCTTTATATTCTCCCACCTACTTGTCGCAAATAAAGTATTTCTCTGTGTGTTCATTGGGTTATGTTGAATAAAACCTTGGGAGTTAGCTTTGTCAAGGGGGGAAGGATTGATAATGTTATTAACCATAGCATAATTAGTATGCTTAGGCATCTGGAGACATCTAGTGAATATTTTCTCCCTCAGCAAATTTGCTGATGACACCAAACTGGGAGGAACAGCTGATAGCCCTGAGGGCTGCGCTACCATCCAGAGAGACCTGGACAGACTGGAAAACTGGGCGGTGAGAAATCTTCTGAGGAATAACCCCAGACACCCATACAGGCTGGGATCTGACCTCCTGGAGAGCAGCTCTGCAGCGAGGGACCTGGGCGTCATGGTGGACGACAAGTTGACCATGAGGCAGCAGTGTGCGCTCGTGGCCAAGAAGACCAATGAGATCTTGGGGTGCATTAAGAAGAGCGCCTCCAGCAGGTCGAGGGAGGTGATTCTGCCCCTCTACTCAGCCCTGGTGAGGCCACACCTCGAATACTGTGTGCAGTTCTGGGCTCCCCAGTGCAAGAGGGAYGTGGAGCTGCTAGAGAGAGTCCAGTGCAGGGCCACAAAGATGATTAGGGGTCTGGAACATCTGCACTATGAGGAAAGACTGAGAGAGCTGGGCCTGTTCAGCCTGGAGAAGAGAAGGCTGAGAGGGGACCTCATCAATGTGTACAAGTATCTCAAGGAATGGAGGGAGGAGGATGGGGTCAGCCTCTTCTCAGTGGTGGCCAGTGATAGAACTAGAGGAAAGGGCGAAAAATCGAAGTGCCAAAAGTTCCACAGAGAACTTGAGAAAGAACAGTGAGGGTGACAGAGCACTGGAACAGGCTGCCCAGAGAGGTGGTGGAGTCTCCTTCTCTGGAGATCTTCAAACCTGCTTGGACACCACCCTGTGCCACATGCTCTAGGAGACCCTGAGTGTGCACGGGGGTTGGACTAGATGACCTCTACAGGTCCCTTCCAACCTTAAGTATTCTCTGATTCTATGATTCTATGATTTAGATAAGGAGTACACTCAGTATTGGTGTTGGCATTAATAATCCCACAAAAGCACTTGTGCATCTACCTGGCACAGTCAGACTTGATACCTACCCTTTGAGAACTGTATTTTGAGGGTAGACGTGTGAACTGAAGGAGATCTGTATTTCATAATCTGCCTGACATGTTTTTAGTAAGCAGCCAGTTGATTTCTAGAAATCAGAGGAATCACCAAATTCTAGTATGATGCAACAAGACTGCCGTGATTTAACATATCAAACATGAACTAGTTGATCTAAGAATTCAGTTTCTCACTTTTTTGTCCTTGACACATTTGACCTTGAACCTTCTTTGTATTTTTCTCTACAATTGACAGAGAAACAGCACAATCTATGCATTCTTTTAATTATAATGTCAAAGGTTATTCAATGCTTCATTTAAGCTCTTTAATGGTGAAATACATATTTTACCAATTTTTCCTGTGTAGTACTGTTTTTTGTACTCTCACTAGTTCCTTTGCTACAGTGTATTATGGCATTAAATGTAATTTCAGAGAATTGCAGTTGTTCTATGCTTAATTGACTTCAGGACACAAAATTAATCATTTCACAGGCCGTGTTCATTTTATTTCTCTCCCTCTCTTGAGTATAATTATGTCTTTATACTGGATAGACACATGATCTACTGATAAAATTAAGATATTAATTACTTTCTCTGATTTCTTTAAGATCAGCTACGGCACTTACCATAGGACAGCCTAATAAGATCAATTACAAAGCAGATAATTACAAAGATTTGCACTGTATTGTTTGCTGGTTTCACCTTTGGAATATCAATAGACAAAATATTACTGTCTTTATTTTTAGAGCGGGCTTCAAAAATTATGAACCCCACTCCAGGTGTCAAAAATTCTTTTGGTTTGTCGCTCAAATCCTGTACTCCTGGTTATGCACTGCAACTATACTTGGTTATAGCTAATGTATAGATAAGGGAAGAAAATATAATCCAAGTTGTGAATCATCCAGATCTCCATGTCAGGATAGCACAGTTGAAGAAAGAGGACATAGACATGGTTTGTTAAGAATCAATGCAACTGAGTACTATTATTAAATCTAGTCTAAGACAAATATTTTAGATAGTTAAATATTGGAAAATTAAACTTCCATATCATACCTACCACTAACTCAGTCCATACATTTTTGAGCTAAAGAGTGTATACTTAAATTATACTCCTATTCAATAAAAATAATTCTCTTTGGAATGCTGGGCTTGATAGGCCAGAAAATTCTTCCTTGTCTAGGTATGGAATACTGCTACTGATTTTGAAAACAATGGCAATTCACCTTATTCCTAGAAAAGATAATCAAGAGAATTCTGGACAATTAATTTTATGTGCAATGACATGTTTTCAAAACCTTCTCAACAGGTTGCAATATATACAGAAGAAAGTAAGACAACTGTCCTTACTTTTCAGTTTCTCCACAACTTTCTTCTTCAGTAGAGCAAAAATGAGCTATTTTACAACTACAAAGTCTATGAATAAAAATGAAATAAGAAGAACCAACAGCCAACTAATTTATTTTGTCCAGGAGGTGACAGAATGATGCTCATTTGGGGTGAGATACATACAAATTCCTCTTCTCACTTAGAATCTTTGGGTCAATAAGAACCCATTTTTGAGCCTGCAAACCCTCTTCCATGAATTCAGAATAATTCAGAAAATGTTCTTCCAGATGAAATTGATGAATATGAGAATAGATGTGCCAATCTTCAGAATGTTACTGAATTACTGGATAGCTATTAAATAATACATTATATAGTAATAATACTCATTTTCCATAGCTTTGAAATAGGTCTGCTGCAGTTTGCTTGTGTCTTTAAATCTAAGGTTGAGTCTGAAGGGGAGGTATCTATATAATTTTTAAATTATAGAAAATAGAATAATTTAAGCCATAAGGCTGCTATACTTAAAATTATATATTCATGCTATACAACACACTATTCTTCATCCATCACTCAGTCTGACTGAATGACCATTTCTGTCTTTTTGCATTTTCAGAAACCTCTTACATAGTTACATTTATGCAAAGAACTTCATGCAGAAAATGACTGAATTATGAACATATTTGCATATGTAAGTATCCACCCATTTACATATACAACCTGGATATAGAGATATGGTCCTTTCCATATATAGAAAAATGTATAAAAATTTGCACATGGTCCTACAGATTAATATTTTGAATATATCTATATTTATTACTCTTAAGACTTATATTTATTTCCTCTTAGGATTAGACACTTTGAGACTTCTTTGTCATTCTTACTGAAGTTAAAACATCAGGTTCTGTAATTTCAGACTTTTCTAAATCTTGATCTAATCAGCTCCCTGTTCTGGTTAGAGCTCAGCATGTATTTTCTGTCCAGTACATGATTTCTGCATTTGTCTGTACTCCCTAGACATTTGATTTTACATTTCTCTGTGTGCTTTCTTACCTCCTCTTGAGTTTTAACTGTCTAAATGCAACAAAAACAAAAATCTTGCTTGGGGGCTACAAATATCAGCTTCCATTGTGCACTTTCTTCCCTGCCTACTGGTGACTCTTGCACATATTTTGTTATGGTTGAAAACAGTAGTTCAACCAGAGGCCTCTCATTTTCCATTCTCTTTCTGTCTGCTCTGGTCTCCTGCCTTCATTTGTTTAAACTTCCTGCATGAGGAAGGCTCTCAAGCCTTTCTCATGTCTTGCTTTTTTTTTGTTTTGTGTTGTGTCCATCTCTTGCTCATGCTTTTTCTTTAAGCTTTCTGGTACTAGACACACCAAACTTATTGCCTACCAGTCTAGAAACTACATGAGCCAACAATATTTTCCTATGATTGGTATACAGCAAAGGGACACAGAACTGCTTCACAAAGAGTAATATACATTTAGTTATTTATCAGAGCTCTAAGGAGAAAGACATTTCTTTCCACTTGTAAAAAATGACAGGAGAGGTATATAATTTCAGAACTTCATGGTTGGGAATATTTGGAGGTTACCACCAAAAAATATATCAAACAAACAGAAGAGAAGAACTGGAGAAGGAGTATGACATTAGGTATTCTAATTCTTTATAAAGACTTCGCCCAATAGACCCATGTGCTATGACAAAGAGCAGGTTTTTCCTGTCAGTCCTGGGCTGTTGAGGAGACTGCAATGGAGGCTGAGAAAGGTCTCAGGCAACAAGTCAGTGCTTTATCAGAAGAGCAGAAAGACTACTTCAGAAATTTCTGCATAATTTAAATAAAATGTGATAGCTGTATAAAACGATGTATCGTCAGACAGCTTTTCATCAGTAACAAGCGCTAGAACTACTTGCTTGCTTATCACATTTCTGCAATTATTAGTAGTATAAGATTCACAGATTCCAATTATTGGATTGTAGAAAGAGGAATGGAGAAAATTTATATTGAAAGTTTACATTATTGAGGAGTGAATGAATTAAAAATAGGTAGATAAATGGCTGGGATGAGCTCTTTGCTTATCTTTCAGCTAAAGAAATCTTCCCTGTTTCTCACTTGCAACTGGTGCTTTCATGACCAGGTTTTTCTAATTCTCAAGGCTTCTGAAGAGGGCCTCAACACAAAGTTGTATGTGGAGCAGAAAATAATAAAACATACCTAAGGAAAAATAAACCAGGAACAATGCTGACATGAAAATCGATAGTGATGAGAGAGATCTAAGGACAAAGAGAAAAGACAAAATCAGAATAATAAACATGAGTCAATGAGACAGAGGAAGATAAAATATCTACCTGATAACACAAAGCACCAAGACCATTATGCATTTCTACACAAACACAAACAAATTAGAAACTCACAAAACATATGAGGTGTTTTTGAGCTGTATGGCTGTATGACCACCACATATCAGAAGAAAAAATTCTGGTGGAAGTAGTATTAAGCAAGAATTTTAGGCTGTAATTTATATAAATGATAAAATAAATTTTAAAGAGAAAAAATATAGGCTGCCTTTCAAGAAAGGTTTCAGTCAGAAAGATTTAGCTTGTGGGATAGTCTCTGAAGAAGTAAGAACCACATCTTTACCCTCAGCCATACAATTTTAAGTCTTGCTACAGGCAGATTTATCCTCTATTTCTTATCCCAGGATTTAGTTTCAACACTTAGTGATTTATTTAGTCTTGCAAGGAAATGCATCATCTGCTTTATCTCTTTGAACCTGTTCAAATTTTCAGATGTAGACAGAGGCTTGAAAATACAGACAGAAGGGTCACTAGACATTCAGAAGCAGAGTTATAAATGCAAAAACACTAAACCAAGCTTTTATGTTCATTATCTCAATAGTTTTAAACATTTAATTTTAGGAGACCTGATTTATTTCTTTTGAATTTTTGCAAGTGGTAGTATTAAGAAAATGGGAAGAAGCTAACATCATGCCTAATTTCATACAATCTACTGCTCTGAAAGTAATTAGGCTTATAATACTTCTTTATCTCCGTTTTTCCTTTGTTTGTTTGTTAGCTTCCTGTGATCATCCAGTCTCTCTCGAGTGAAACTGCTAATTGTCATTCATTCCTTTTTATCATTGCTGCAACAGTTTGGTTCATGGTTCCCTCCATGGCTTGATTTGTGCTTAAGATTATAAAAGAAATGAAATTCAACATGAAGGCAAAGTACTGATGGTACTTCAGCCCGCTTTTCAACCTGAAATGTTCTATTTTTTGAAAACTGCTAAGCCTGCTGTGTATTTCACCTTCGTCATTTCACACTTGAGCTGAATTTCAAACAAACTGATGCCACATTATATTTCAGGTTGAAAAGCGGGCTGAAGTTTAACAGACTTAGCTTGACTTGGCATTAAAATTTCTCTTCTTTCTAGGTCTGCGATCCCTTGTTATTCATTTCTGAAGGGACCAAAATCCATCAGAGCAATTACAACTGCCTTAAGCACATCGAAAATACTTCTACAATCATTCCCCAAGTTATTCAAATTATTTTCAATAGAAAACTTAACGTGGTGAATATAAGTAGCTTATCAAAATAGAATCAGAGAAAGAGCTCTTGGACAAGGAAACCTTCATGGTCTTTCACATGAGAAGAAATATGTTGTATCCAGGCTGTCTCATATTGCCAGAAATTCTATGACAGTAGTTGAAAAACAAACAAAAACAAAAGTGTAATTTCTGTACATAACACTGGTAATGAAATGCTAAATTTCTTTTATTGCATAAGTTCATTTGAAAAGAAATGTATCTACTTAATGGAAAAGTCTGTTATGTTTATTTTTAAATAGTAAATTTCTTTGATTTTCCCTGGTGCCATAAGAAACATAAAAACTCGCAAGATCATTTTTAAATCTTGTGAATCTTTAAGCAAAATACAGTTTAGCTTTCGGTTGGTAGGGAATTTTGTTTTATTGTGACTCTCTGCACTGAAGTGGTACTCTGCCATGAAAACCTGGACAAACCAGATTGGCAAAGCAGGAAGTTCTCACTGTAGGATATGCATCCTTGTTGGAAAACATCTTCAAACACAATATGTCCATTTTTACACAAAGAGGAAATTGAGACAAAGAGGCAAATGATTTTTCCCTAAAGCAGTAGTATTTTTGCCAAGCCTGATTTTATAGAATCATAGAATGCTTAAGGTCGGAAGGGATCTCTAGAGGTCATGTAGTCCAACCCCACCGCACACACAGGGTCTCCTAGAGCATGTGGCACAGGATTGTGTCCAAGCAGGTTTTGAAGATCTCCAGAGAAGGGAGACTCCACCACCTCTCTGGGCAACCTGTTCCAGTGCTCTGTCACCCTCACTGTTAAGAAGTTCTTTCTCAAGTTCCTGTGGAACTTTTGGTGCGTCAATTTGCAGCCATTTCCTCTAGTTCTATCACTGGCCACCACTGAGAAGAAGCCAGCCCCATCCTCCTCACTTCCTCTCTTGAGGTATTTATACACATTGATCAGGTCCCCTCTCAGCCTTTTTTTCTCCAGGCTTCTCCTCCTTTTTACAAGAACAGACTGCAGCTGTGATCTTACTGGTTTCTATTCTTAGCTTCTTAGCATTACTCTCTCCTCCTAGGCTGGAAATTGTACTGAAATATGTCGTTAGCTCCTCATTTCAGAATGGACAAGAATGAAATGCCATCCCATGAATTCCTTTAAAATTACTTCCTGTAAGGCAGCTCCACAGAAAATTATATTTTTCTGTAATAAAAAAGAAGTGGATCACTGTTTTCCCCTTGACTTTTTGCTACGATTAGCTAGTACTTTGCTTTTGCTTGCTTGTACTCAATTTGAAAAATTTGAAATTAAGATTTAAAAAAAAAAACTTCCAAAAGAGGATTGTATCCAAATCACTATTACAGAAGGCTGGGGAAGTTACTTGCCTTGTAAAGCAGTAGCTGCCTTCAACTACCTCCTAACAAGTGACAGGGAGACTCTGGGGTTCTGTATGTGGTTCACCGCTCTTCTCATTCTCCATAATATCACTGGGAGTTTGCTTTCCTCAGTAGGGCGTTTGTTACCATTGCTGCATCAATCATTCTCATATTTCCAGTTCAGTTATTCAGGATCCTTAGGGCTTGACTGTTAATCTTCATTAATGGAATACTGACTTTCATAACCACTTCAGTTTGGATTCTGGATAAATCAGGACTGCTTACAGAGGACATTTTCATTTTTCTTTTAGTCTCTAACTGATTTAGACTCGGGGAAAATCATGCACAGTTGTGCTGAATTCCTTGAAATCCTGGGCTTGTCAGGATAAAATATATATAATTAAGGTGGAAAAAAAATCTTAAACTTGGAAACTCAATTTAACCTGACATTTACATTTCTCTGAAGACCGGTATGAACTGCAATTGTTTTAACTCAGTGATTTGTACCTCCCGAGACGATATTATTTAGTCAGGAGAAATCTCATGCAAGTAATCACTTTACTTACAAAATGCCCTGCCTTTACCAGAACAGGTTTCATTTTTCTGTATTTCACCTTTGTGGGTGAGCTGAAGCATAAACTCATTCCAGACCTCTTTCTGCCAGACAAAATAGTTTTGTTTCTCTCTATCACAGCATTACTGCAACATCACAGGGCAGTGACCCACAGCCCCAGGATGGGCAGGGAGAACCCCAGCAATGCTGGAGCAGTCATCGTCCCCGAGGTCCTGAACCTTTTTGTCCAAACTCAGTTGATGATCTACAAAGGTCACCCTTTGGAAACATAGTAGCTTGAGCAGAGGCGCCCTGAGAGCAGTAGAGTGAGAAAGGAGTAACTCACTCCTTACAACTTTGACTCAGCATAGAAACATACCCATCTGCGTGCGTGACTCCAGCTGCCTTCAGGTTGAATGTGAGAGGGCAAAGGCTGGCTTGTAAGCAACTGGAATTAAGAAGCTGGAATTTTCATGTCAAATTACTTGTGGCTTTTGTGAAGGTAAAGACAATTAGTGTGTAATTTCCTTTATTAAGTAATGTTGGAAGATTATTTTCTCATTATTTTCCTGACCTTCTTCACCCCTTCTGAACAGGTGCGCTCTCTCTCTCTCTGCTTTTAAAACCTATTACTAATACACTCTAAAGGAATATGCTATATCTCTCTGCAATCAGATAATCATTTTACCATATTCTGTGGTTAATAATAATTAGCATGTGCCCCTTAGTTACTTTACAGAAACTGACTGTTTAGGTCAGCAAGGCAAGGTATGAGTGTGTGAAGCTGCAATGATGGAATACTTATTAAGAATTCATTTTCCATATTCATTTCACAATTAAATATACCTCAATGTGTCTTTTTAAGTTTGTTCATTCTTATTTGCAGGCACCTAATTTTTGCATAAATAAAAGCCACAGCTGTGAATGAATAAATATATTATTTAGCATCACCAACATGGAAAAACATATTAAAGCAAAATGAAGAAGGAGCTATGAATTAGTCAACTGACAGAAGTCTTTTTTTACAGTTTCTTTTAGAATCCTGAGTGTTACCCTGATATTGCCTAAACCTTGCCAACTTCTTTCTCCTTTTTTGGCTTCCTTTGGAACCTACTACTCAAATAGCTGTTGTTGACATCCCGAGAAGCAGTGTTTCTACTGATAGTGTCATTGCCTTGCAACAGGAAAAATGGCCTTTCTAAAGTTGTAGGATTGCATAGGGTAAAATTAGCATTTTGCAGGAGATGATAGGTAAAATTTGTTAAACATTTTTCTCTTTGCCAATCTTGCTGAGCACAGAAATGCTTAACCTGAAAATCAGCTGATATAAAGTGGTCTCCAGCATACCAGAGACCAATACGGCCTTCATAGGATCTATTTAAAATAAGTGCATTTACTTCAGACTGTCCAGCAGAGTACAGAGGAATCATTCCACACTATTCCATTTACTAACTATAGAAAAGGATGCAGGAAACTGAAAAGGACTTACTGGTAGAATTGTTTCAGGTACAGGCTGTTTACCTGTGCTTTGTGAATATGAACAGCAATGAATTAAACTCTGAATTTAGAAGGCATAGATTTATTCTGGAGGCAGATTGGTTCCTCTTCGTAACATGTCCAGCATACATGTTGAATAGCATCATAGGTTGGATAGGTTTTTAGACTAAGAGTTTCAGTACTTAAAGACTTGAGGATGACAACAAGGATGACAGTAACAGTAGCCAGTTTTAAGAGACAGTTATAGTCAGTTCCTGCTTCCAAGCTTGTATTCGAAATGATTAGAGTTAGAATCATAAATTAGTTTAAGCTAATATCTGTGCAAATCCTGGTCCTTCCTACCCCTGGTTAGGAGTTGTGGGGTGTGATTGCAGACTGACTGTGTCACAGCACTTCTCTCCTCAAGGTGACATACAGTTTTTCATTTTCTCAAACTCACATGCACACATTTGCTTGCTTTCCAAATGTCTAGGAAGGCTAACTGGCATCAGAGTCAACATGACAACACTGAACTGATTCTTAGGCAAGTCAGCAGAAAGCACAGATGGGGCAGAAATTCTCCTCCTCACTTTGCTTCTACTCGTGGTTTGTACTTAAAATTAAGACAATCAATGTCTTTTAAGTCTCAGCTGACAGAGGAATATATGTCACTACTCCAGCATAGTGATCCATAACTGCCATTCCAGGTATTCATAAATGCTTTACCAGGATTCTCCCAAACCAATTCAGAAATCTTCTGCTCATACATAATATTGATTTATTGCCATCCATTGGCATCTCCTGCCAAAAAGATGACAGGAGATTTCAGCAGTGCTCCAAGATTCTTGCTGCCTCTACAGACACTGAAAAGCAACGTGAGGCATGAAAACTATGAGGGAAGCTAAGAATGCATTCATTTTGTTAAGGATGAGTTGTCTTAGGTAAACAGTTACAATTTCTTCATGAAACATCACCTACTGGGAAGTTATCTGTATTTTAGTATAGAATAAATTCAATCTGAATAGTTCCTTTAAAAGCCAAAGCCGTTCCTGGTGTAAGAGAGGTCATTATCTGCCAGTGGACTACTTCCTAGATAATGAATGCAAAAGTATTCTCATCTATAAGACCCACATTTCAAAAGTTCATTTACTCACAGAAAGGTTTGGCATCATTTAAAAGATGCATATGTTCACTTGGAGAAATTTCATCCTGAAGATATCTCAATATACAGTCAGTATTTTCACCGTGCCTTAAGGCATTTTTCTGGATGCTGTGCACTCTATATTGCCCCAAATTAACACTCTCCTTTAGAAATTCAGAATATTCTATCAAAGACACTTTGTGTATTTCCGGCTTTACTGTAATTGCTGCTATTATGGATAATAGTTTTGATATACAGCAAAATCACTTTGATGGCCACTGATGATAGGTCTGCATCACTATCACAGTAAATTGCACAATGAATGAATAAAAACTTTGGAAATTCAACTAATCTTGCTTTTATTGAAGCATTCGCTTCAATAAAATTTCACTCTCCTAAAAACAATTAGAGTGAAACTCTTTTGGCCGGGCCTCAAACCCACTATCAGTGACTCCTTCCCTTTCACGACTCCTTGGCCCGAAGAAACCCTCAGTCCAGGTGAGAGCTTGCAAACTGCTTACAGTTATTAATAGCTCTTAGTGTCTTGTTTTTAACAGGGTTTACCTGCTTTTCCCCTGTCTTACAACTAGAAAGTTAAAGCAGAATATGTAAAGTCCTTCTCTTACTGCGGGCACTTACATGTCAGGTGTAGATACTGTAGATACTGTAGATACTATCAAACACTTAATGTAAGAGGTAGTCCTGGAGTAAGTGCAGGAACAGCACTGTTTTCTTTTGAAAGACTATTGGAGCAGGATACATTTCTTTTTTCTACACAATAAGTTACAAGATTAGTGTTTCCTATAGTACAGAAACACTGAATCATTAAGGTTGGAAAGAATCCCCTGGAGATTACGTGGTCCAACCTCCCTGCTAAGAGCAAGGTTAAATAGGGCATGTTTCTCAGGGCCATGTCCAACTAGGTTTTTAATCTTTCCAAGGATAGAGACTTCACAACCTTTCTGTGAAATCTACTCCAGTGTTTGACCATTCTAACTTATGTTTAAATTGCCTGTTTCCTATATTTGATTTTGTGTCCATTGCCTCTTATCCTTCCACTGGATATCACTGAGAAGGATCTTTACAATAATAAGATCCTCACCAGCCTTGTTTTGTCCAGGCTAAAACAACCCATCACTCTGAGTCTCTTCTCATATGAGAGATGCTCCAGCTCCTTTATCATCTCTGTGGCTCTTCATTGGATTTTCTGTGGAAGGCCCATGTCTCTTGTATCAGACAGGCCCAGACTGGGCCCTGCACTCCATCTGTGGTCTCATCAGTCCTGAGGAGAGGGACAGGATCACCTCCCTTGACCTAACTGCTACTGATGTAGCCCAGGATGTTGTTGACCTTCATTACGACAAGGGCACATTGTTGGCTGATGTGTTATTCACCAGCATACTCTGGTCTTTTTCTGTAAACTTGCTTCCCACACATATTAGTCATTTTCTTCCATTCCTCAGGAATGTTCCCTGATCAGCTTGAACTTTCAAGGAGAGTGACCTTGCAATGAGATTGCCAGTTCTCTCAGCACAGTTGTTATCTATCAGATCCATAAGAATACTTTTTCATTTTTGGAGGCTGTCATTAATGCGCTCCAGAAATCTCCCAGACGGCTTGTGTCCTGCTGTGTTATGCTCATGTTTACTTTTTACTCATGTACTCATGAGCTGTGTTATGCTCATGTTTACATGTTTACTTTAGTCACAAGACACATGTGACTTTTCTGATACAGCAGAATAGTTTCAGTAAGGGACTGTTGTTTTTAAGCAACTAATTTTGTAAGACCAGCTTACTGCTAATAGAAAGCCCACTCCAGCATGTCCCTGTCTCCATGCTTTGTAAGGAATCATAGGCACATACCACTTCATTTCAGATTCTACTCATATTCATGTACCTTATAATGAATTGTGGAAATGTACTGCTTTGCAGAAGCTAAGTGCCTATCCTAATCTAGCACTTCAGACTCATCATTGGTCAAAGGATTAAAGCATATGTTGATACCAGGTAGTCCGATAATTTTAAACAGTCAATTTACCATGGTTTCCATTTGCCACATCTTTGCTACTTTTAGTAATGAAATAACATGATAATCCAGAAGAAAGACTGTGATTATGTCACAGTAAACTTTTATGTACGATTGAACACTCTAGCAATTACAGTATATTGCAAAATTTGTATTGGCGATCTGAAAATGTTTTCATCTCAGCACAGCTCTGAGAATGTCTACTGCTTAAATAACTTGAAAAGTGACCTATATGTGATGTTCATCAATATCAGAATTGGAGATTGAAGAAGAAAATCATAAAAGTCATAGTCAAAAGCCTGAGTCATAAAATAATTGATAAAAAAAAAAATCAAACCTAACATTCCTTAAATGGGACTCAGAGTTAAAGCACAAGCGTAGGAGCTACAGCTTTGTCTCCAACATAATACTTGGAGGTTTTTGTCTTGCTCTCAACCTAAACACATGCCAGTGGTAGGGGACTTATTTGTAAATCTAGGAATCTATTTGAAAAGTTGAGCCTGATTCACTGTCTTTAACATCATATATAAACTCTGTGACAAGGTTTTCTATACCAAAGCAGCTAACATAATCCAAAGCCCTCAACTTTCTAGTCTTTTTTCCTAAATGATAAGTTATATTATTTGTAACATAGATGATAGCATGGTCAGAAGATAACAATGATTAGCCACCAAAATGTAGGAGGCTGACTTCAAATAAAGTTTCCAACTTAACTCCACAAAAGGTCATTGATAGTCTTCAGAATCAGCAGAGGATCTTAGTCGTATGTATGTTAAGTGTGGTGGCTAGCATTTGTAGTCAGGTTGGCCTATCAAACAGTATACATGAGCATGTATTTATATGAGAAAAGAATAGCAGAATTAATAGAACAAGGCACATTGGCCTAGTGTCAATTTTCCCTTCAAACTTTCATGAGAACTGCACAATTTATCTGGAAACCTGTCTTACTACACTAACTTCTAATTACAGTTTGCAGAGTCACAATAACAGTCTTTTCATTCTTCCCTTAGTTAGAACGTCTTTAAGTCAAAGTTTTTAATGTATGACCAGTCATTTTCTTGAATAAATTAAACCCCAGCTGTCATTTTCCTAGCTATTTTTGCTTCTTAATAGAATCAAGTTTTTAACTGTTTAATGATGCATATTATCATTTTAAAGTGCTTATACTTTTCCTGTTATACTGAGGAACGGTAATGGTACACTGAAACTAGACATACCAACCATTTCAATAGCACACTAGCCATTTCAGTAGCTGATATGTAAGAAAAGCAGGACACAGATGATCTACCTCTGTGAAGAAGTAACTAAAACCACAGGAACCATTCCCCAAAACACACAAAAAGAACCTATGTCAGCTGTCCTGAGAATGCTATGAAGTTTGGTTAACACTCTTTTGACGTTAATACACTTAAAGAGACAATTAGAAACATTAAATAAAAAAGTGTGATTACTATTACTGGACACGGAGGATTTTTCTAGGCTATGGGCTGACGGTTGAGAATTGACTCAACCTGTAAGGAAAGGTCTTTACAATATACATGACTATAAACACCAAGAGAACAACGGGTGATTGAGGAGTAATTTCATTTTATTTTTTAATGGTGATGCCTCCAAAACATTACAAATAATTCTCATACAAGCAATGAAATGCACATTCAGAAGTCTGTAAAAAGCCAGATAGAAAAAAAGCTCTTTTTTTTCTTTTTCCTAGGTATAAAGTCTGCATCCTTGAGAGCTGATTCCTTCCTAATATTCTCACTAAACAAACTTGGGACTAAACTTAGATTTTGGGTTTTCATACTGACATATGAATCACCTCTCAATCAAAAATTCCCAGGAGAACCCAGGAGAGTTCCTAACTACCAATGACACATAAATTATTTCAGTTTTGACTTCGGAATTTAACTGGAACTTATTTCTTTTCCCATTTACTATGTGTGAAATGTTAACAAATTCATACAGCTGTTGTGTAAATTAGGAGTTATAATCAGTTCAATTAGTTTAATATTGAAGCGTTTAATTAATGAGCGACTTGGGAACAAATAAACTAGGAAAAAGGAAATATGAAAAAAAAAGCGGGCGGTGGATAAAAAAACAAATGTTACTGTTTGTAAGCATGGTGGAATGTGATGTTACAACACAAGGGCTTGATCCTTCCAAACAACTCCAAGTTTCCTCCACTTCCATGGGCACCAGTAAAAAAATCAATTATTCATTATATCACATGGTGAAACCTGGAATCCTCACTTCCTCTTCTTTGTCACTAGCTTCAGAAACAACTTCACTCAGATGAAACTGTTAAGAGTCTCTGGAAATAAAAAATTTTATATCAGAAATAATTTAGAAATTAATGTAACATAAATTCACTTATGTAAATTTAGAATTGTGTAAGAATATATATTATATTGAACCAAAGCAAACACTCATCCTCTCTCCTCTCTCTCTTTATGTGTTTTTCTTTATGTGTTTTTCTTAGCAAATGTTCTTTAAAATGACTTTTTGATGACAATAAACTCCATAGGAAGAATAATTTTTGTTGAAATCAGAATGCAATTATAAATATAAATATATGTTATTTTATCCTAGATCATAAAATGTGTGGAGGATTAATGACACCTCCAAAAGGACAGAATGGTCAACCATTTACTGTGTAGACCATTTGAGCTGAATTTCCACTTGTACTTATGGCACGGGATTTCCTAAAACACTGTAATTACAAGAGAAGACAGACATTAGACATCTCTGAAACACGTGCTCTTGTATCACTAAAGTACTTTGGAAATTTCCATCTGCACTCAGTAGCAATCAGTATTTCTCCTAAACTTCATCGCATTTATGCATAGCTGGATTGTAAGGGTGGTAATGGCATGTTCAGAGAAAGGCTCTAGAATGACATAAAACAAGAATGGAAAATAATAGCATTACAGTAATAACTTATTTTCATTGTAATGGCAGAAATCAATGACATTTTGACAGTGGAAATTTAGTTTGATATAAATCACAG
The DNA here is from genome assembly GCA_003342815.1 of Eudromia elegans. Lineage (NCBI taxonomy): Eukaryota > Metazoa > Chordata > Aves > Tinamiformes > Tinamidae > Eudromia > Eudromia elegans. The sequence goes on from PTEX01000040.1 coordinate 2,456,707, forward strand.
GGAAATTTTTAAAGTGTACCCATACCCAGAAGCACACATGTTCATACAGGCTTGCAATTTATCACTTCAGACATATGAAACCGAATTGAGTCTTTTGCAGTCACAAGTTTACCGTGTGCCCTAATGAATATCCGTGGGATGTCAGAATTGAGACAAAGTTCCAATTTGTCACATCTGCTATCTTAAATTTCTCTTGTTGCTTTTTTTTCTCCAAATCTGCTGATAAATGTGTACAGCGCTTCCTATTCAGGGAGAAGAACTGATTGTATTATGAGACTTGTGTTATGAGAGATCTTCTGCAGTTACATATCCACCATGCTAACAGTAAAAATATGACAATGGAAGCTACTTCATTGCAGTACAATGAACTGGCATACTATTCATATTAATAACGCAACGGAGGCTTGGCCCGGCCGCGCCAGTGGTCACCCGAAGGCTGCTACCTGGCGATGGCTCCAGAGAGACCGGCTGGTCACAGGGCACGAGCGGGGCCCGGCCGTGATCTGACCCACACACCACACACACACTCTCACACACACACACGCACACACGCGCGTGTGGGGCCCCTAGCACACACAGATACACAAGCATGAGTCGATCAGAACCAGAACTGTTTATTTGGGGTGCACTGACATATATAGACACTCGTGCTCCTGTGGAAGCTCCTGATTGGACAAGAGCATTGTTCTGGCAGCTTCTCTCTGCTCAGGCGGGCTGGTATGTCTGGCTCCTGCCATTGGTCAGAGCATTGGCGGGCGGCAAGGGGGGTTGCCATTGGCTGGAGCTGCCAATCTGCCCGGAGACTCCAGAGAGTTCCGAGGAGCTCCTGGCCCTCACCTTGCCAGGGTCAACCAGCGGACACGTTGCTTGGCAGCCCGCAGCTATATATGCAGTGTGCCCCATAACAGCAAGAGGAATACATACAGGGATATACACATAAGGTGGCTGTCGGGGCTTGCACCATGCTAACAGGGCTGGCACCCCGCAACATATTAATATAAAATTAAAAGATGTTCTGATACCGTAAGTAGTGCACAGACCTGCTAATTTGAAATGCCTTTTTTTTTTTCCTCCTGCTTTGACTGCCATTAGCAATCCATTCTCTAACATGGAGAAAAGCGCATAATTTGAGAAAAAAATAAAAAGGTGAATTTACAATAAGTTTAAATCTGTAGTTAGATTACAGTTCCTTTCTATGAGGAACAGCCCATCGTCCTCAAAGATCACATCCAAACAATGCTACTGTTCTAAGCATTGATAATTGATAACATTCATCCATCGCAATAAGCCATTTCCTGTGATGAATCTCTCTGTTGTGTTTAAGCCTCTTCCCTACTTAAATGCTTGATAATGCTTTTAAAAAATGATCCTTTAGGGTAGCTTCTGATCACAAAAAGGACAAAAGTTAGTTCATTTTTATTTTTTCTCGGTTATGTAGGGCAATTAGCACAAAGACTTGGCAGACAGTTCTTACTTTCACCGTGACTATTAAAAAGGTGTCATGAGAATATAATCAAACTATTACAACACATGCATAATGCAGAAAGCCAATTCACCATATACAGTAGGAAGGAAGCATTTATAAACAGAACTATTTGGAAAACATTCATAAGCCACCTACCACTTAGAGAATAATCTGCAGTGGAGAGAACCTGTTTAGGTTGCCAGTAGGAGTCCAGCAGCCATTTTGCTAAAATGGCTAACAGCCATTTTCAGTATTTAGTGGGGCAGTTAGCACGGTAAGGTTTATATAAGGGGACCAATAACTCCGCTCCAGGTTGTATGAGGCAATGCAGCTTGTTTTCCATCCCTGTTGGAAGAAGGCTTGGCTCAGACGGGCTCTTGAGGATGGATGCTCCTGTGCAGAACAGGGGCTGCAAAGAATACCTGTGCCTGGAACTCTAGGTGGCCTCCCTTGTGGGACTTGTGGGTAGCTTGAGTCACTAGGTTGATGGTATAGGAACAGCTGAGAGTTCAGAGCTGGCTGCTAAGCTGTTGTTGTGGTTAGTGCTTTGGCTTTTATGACTCTGGCTGCCTCTTAGAAAAAGGGACTACTAGCAAGATTTATAATCCTCAAAATAGTCCACCCTCCCATGTAGAGGCTTCTTTGGATAAATTTCTGATCAAATTTCAGGTCAAAATATGAGGGCAGAGAGTTTGCTCTTTAAAATGCTTATCTTCAGTGCCCTGTGATAGACTGAAAGCCCAGTTTCAAATCACTCTTGCTCTGCTTCTCATATCTACATCCTATAAAACTGTTTCTACTTGTAATGTTGCCATTTTCTTCCTCAGCTGGGTATTTTTTATTTATATAAAGTAGAAAAAAAATCAGCAGAAAAGCTCAAGAAAGCAAAAAAAAAATCTATGATGTGGTTATTTCTCACACCTAGGACACAAGAGAACGTTTCTGTCCCATTATCTCCATTATGTATACAAAATGAAACAGCTCCAATAAGAATAACTAAAAAATACTGCATATTTTGAATCCTCTATCTCTCCTCAAATATAGCTTCTCTTATCCCTGGTTCATTTCTTCTCCCATATTTACATGGCTGCTGAAAAAGTTTCTTATTTGTGCAAATGCAAACCACAGAATTTTGAGTGCTGAAAAAAAAAACCTCTCAAAAAGAGTTTCTTGATGCACAGTTTATATAACTGAAAAACAACATGCTTAAATCCATCTTACATTTTAATATACTGAGATACTAGTGTAGAGAAGGCATAGAAAGTTTTAGAAAATGACAGATTTAGAAATGACAAATGCTGATCTTGTTAGTTGAATACAAACACTAAAATGCCATCTGCAAAGGTGAGACTAAACACAGGTAATCACTATTATTTTGTTCCCATCCTGTAGCTATAAAATATATGCAGTCAGTACCATGAAATTGGAAAACAAACTTATGTTCTAAATCAAAGAAAAAAGACTTGGTCTAAACTCCTCTATTTAGAAGACACGGTATCACAAACAACGTTAATGTTCTTTGACAATGTTCACAACCATTAGAAAATTGAAGTCATAATGAAACTGCAGCTAACTCACAATCTTCTGGCCCTAGGATGTACATTGTTGATGTGTGTATTCTGGAGGCCCCATCTGTTAGGAGCCTGGCTTTATTTACTGAATAATTGCTAAATTCTGAGGAGACCAGGTGGCAGGGTAAATTAATTTGGAAAGAAATAGAAAAGTCGGGGCCGGGAGCAGAAAAATGGTGGAAGAAAGTTAATTCAGCATTTTCTGGATGTGCTGAATGAGGATGAGAATTAGAAAGAGAAAATATGCAACAAAATTCAGACTGATATGAAGAAGGCAGGAAAGAAAGGAACACATTTTTATTTTGATAACTATTTATTGGGTATTTGGAGAATTACAAGAAACAAGAATGTAAACTAGATGCAAAAGCTGAAGATACTGTCATGAAATTCCACATTTAGGAATTTTCTCATGCTTCATGATCTCCCCAGATCTCCGTGGCTTTTAAAAGGTGACAGGAAATGGCCTTGCAAGGACATCATCCTTGACCATTCAAGACCCTTGGATGTAGCCTGGTTGGTCCCATGGATTTGTAGGGGTTCAGTTCTCTCAAGTAATCCCTGACCTAGTTCTCCTTTTAAATTCACATGTTGCCTTTCCTCACAAAGAAAAGACCTCAGGAAATTAGTTTTGGTCTAAAGATTTAGCCTGGTTTCACTGTTTCTTTACTAATGGCATTGTCAGTAGATGTCTGGCTTACCAATATCTCTGCCTAAATTTTCAAATTTTCCCCAATTTCAACTTTTTGAAACAGAATGTATAACTATGTATATCAGACATAGGGCAAAACAGAAACTCAGATTAATTCTCACAGTCGAAGAGTCACTTTAATATGAACATAGCTGTAGTCAACAGAAAGTCAACTTAAGAGACCGAACCTCAATGTGAGTGCCTCCACACATCTCCTGGGTTTCAAAAATTTGCATATATATGAAAATATTTATTTAAATATATCAGATAGAGCCAGTTGTGTCATACCTAAAATTATTTCTTATAATTAGATCACCAACATAAGTAACTAGATAAATTTTATTGCATTACCTTGATTTTCATATTTTAAGAAGATAGTTGACTCACTGGACTGATTTATGTGGTATATTTATTCTAATTCCTCATTTTCTTCAGCTATACAGTCATTCCTGTGTTAGAAGAACAGTCCATTTGTAAAATTTTCTTTTCAAAATGCCCAGTTCCAAGGCAGCTTAGGCCTATCTTATACTGGAAAAATTTGTTCTGCAGTGGCTTCATATAACAAATATCTTAGTGAATTCTACAGTCTTAACTTTTTTCACTTTTTCTCACCTTTTTTTCACTCTGCCCCATATATCCCAAAAGAGATTTCTACTCTCCTTCATTTCCTACTCAGGTCTTTTCTTCTTCAGTGAGGCTTAAGTTGAATTCTGTCTTTGGCAATAACTATACCGCTGTCTGCAATTTATGGGTAAAGCATGTAGAATATTACTTTTGACTTTTGAGACCTAGCTCCACCCCTACCAGAATAGAAATATAAGTGTAATGTCTTCATTAAAATTTCATTTTCTCTTTAGGCATGTGAAGTGCTGAGTTCTCAAATATAGACATATTCTTTTCAGGACTAGAGAGATATTTATCTGTTATCTGATATTGCTTTGATTTGTAGGTGCAACCAAGTGTAAATAGAAATATAGGAATGATCACACTAGTTCAGAACATGGATTTATCCAGCTCATTATTCTGTCTCTTTAGAGTAGATACAAGTATGTCTTACTGAAGAATAAAATCGGTGGAAAAATACATATAAGTATTAACTTTCATAGAGGTCCACTATTTTCAGCTAAGGAGGTTTCTTAAGTGTCTGATTGATTATCTATTTAGTAACTCCCAAAAGATATCTTTCCCAAGTGTCCCATTACATGACAATCTCTACCTTTGTGGAGGACAATATATTCTCTAATCTCCAAATCCCAATAATACAAAAGGAGGCAAGGTGAGGACAACTAGCATGAAAGACTAACCAGAATATACTACATTGTTGTATAAATCATCTCTGGAAAACATTTTATCTGTTATCATAGTATCTCCTGAAAGGTACTTCTCCTTTTTAGCAACTTTAATGAATGGAGTCTAACAAGATCCTTAATAGGTTGGCTATATTCACTTACAATTATATATAACTATACTATAATTTAAGGAAATTTTTAATTCTGTCGACACATAAACTAACCAATGCTTGTTTCGATAGTTCTTCTATGCCTACATTACCCTATTTCGTTTTTCATAGAATCATAGAATCCATAAGATTGGACGGCACCTTTAGAGCTCATCTAGTCCAACCCTCCCTACACACACAGATTCACCTAGAGCATGTGGGACAGGGTGGCATCCAAGCAGGTTTTGAAGACCTCCAGAGAAGGAGACTCCACAACCTCTCTTGGTAACCTCCTCCAGTGCTCCATCACTCACTGTCAAGACATTTTTCCTTAAGTTTCTGTGGAACTTTTGGTGTTTCAGTTTGTGGTACTTTTCTCTAGTCCTATCAGTGACCACCACTGAAAAGAGACAAGTCCCAACTTCCTCACTCCTTCCCTCGAGGTATTTGTATAGAATGAGTAAGTCCCCTCTCAATCTTCTCTTCTTCAGGCTGAGCAGGCCCAGGTCTTAATCTTTCCTCATAGGACAAATGTTCCAGGCCCCCTAATAATCCTTGTATCCCTGTGTTGGACTCTCTCCAGCAGCTCCATATCCCTCTTGTATTGGGGAGCCCAGAATTGGACACAATACTCCAGGTATGGCCTCACCACGGCTGAGCAGAGGGGCAGAATCATCTCCCTTGACCTACTAGAGACAGCTCTTCTTAATGCACCCCAGGATCCCACTGGCCTTCTTGGCCATGAGGGCACCCTGCTGTCTCTCAGTCAACTTGTCATTTTGGGGGATATTTATTGTATCTTCCTTAAATATGTCTGGAGCTAGTCACCGAGAGATACAGGTTATTTGATTAAATAGACAGCAGTTTGTTCAGGTATGACATCTCAACTATAGACATCCAAGAGAACTGTAGAATGGCACAGTTATTTATTTATGCCTTCAGCATTTTCAGTTAATGCCTTCCTTCATCTCAAAGTAAATTTCTTGCTCTAAATTGTTTTCTTTGAATTATTTGGAGTGGGGATGAAAATACTTCTTGGAAAATATAAGAAATAACCTGCTGCTGAATATATATGTATTTCAAGGTGGAACAGTTTCTCTATAACAAGTCAAAAGAAATCTTTCAAGAAGAGAATAACATTGAGCTTAGAGGGAAAAAAAAAAAATCAGGACTATTTACCTGCCAAAGAACATGAAAAGTTGCTATTCAACAAGAAAACATTATGAAGGATGAATGTGCCACTGAAGAGGTACTTTTGAATAAAAGTCATTGTTTTAACCTATCCTTTCAACAAAACTTATCAAAACAACTATGTCCTTACTGACTAGACAGTCCATCTTAGCGTTAAAAAGCTAAGTAATCCCCAAACTGTCTAAAATTCTCTGCTGCATTGTTAACTGACTTTTATATAAAATTTTCCCTGAATAATCAAGAGAACTATTTTAAGGACCTTAGTATAAAAGTTTGATAAAAAAAAATGAAGTTGAAAAGGACAGTTATCATTTAAGGCAGGTAACAGTTCTAAGGATTAAGAAACTGAAAAAGACTGTCACTGAGCTTAGCTCCTTCCAACTTGGTAATGCCAGCTCTGGAAAAAAATACACATATTTTTATATAGCTGTGCTGCATGTATATATATGTATACAGGTAGTTATTATACACATGCAAGTCTAACAATAAGATGACTACCTTAATTTTTGCTGTATGTATGTCATAATTCTTTCCCCATAAGTATTAACTGTTTTCCTATTAATAGACCTGCCCCTACCATGGCCTATCATGGCCACACAGTGATCTACTGAGGCCTGTTAAACAAGAATTTTCCTGAAATAGTCCTATGTTTTCATGTTATGTCATAGTAGATTCTTTCAGAATGTGAGCAGTGTTCCAATTGATTCATTTAATTGAACAAAGAGATTAATGAGACTCTTCACATAATTAAAACTGAACCTGTCTGTAAGAACAGTGTTGGATGAGGACCAGAATGTTCAGCACAATTGAGGATTATGCTGTTGTTTATATAATTATTTAAGTTAAAGATACATAAAACTCTGAAAAGCATTTCTAATAAAGGCAATTGAAAAAATGTAGTAAAGAAGAAATGAGATATATTGCAGAAGTTAAACATGATTTTATTTTTATTTTAAACCAAAATCAATGTCACTCATTCCTCCTGTCATGAGCGCCAATTGGTCTGTCTAGAATGCAGACACCGAGATGTGTATATCAAGGAAGTCTGGTGATGTTCCTTGTTTTAGGCTGCCATTTTCTTTCCCAGGTCTGGATATCCTGAACAGATGTGCTGCACTCCAGCCAGATGTGCTGTTTGCTGTCTTCATGATCTTTTAACCTAGATACCAATATCATCTCTCATGCTCATAACACTTCTTTCTGGTGCTTCCACAACCTAGCATTCCCACTTATTCCACATTCATATCAATTTTAACATTTATTTTGATTTTCTCCAAAAGAATAACCTGTACAATGACTACCCAAGAAAGTTAGTCCTTGACTCTAGAATGGTTGCTACTTTTTGCCCCAGGTATTAGAGCTTTGCAGATAATATACAGTCTTTTTTTATTCCAATAGGGAGATCCCCAAAAGACCAGAAGAATTTCAAAATTTGTCAGAATTTTAATTAGAACAAGTTCTATTAAAGTAGAAATTGGAATATATAATATTCTAAACAGAGAAAGCTGAAAGCCACTCACTGCTAAGTCAGAGCAGGCTTCAGATGAAGGCATCATAATCAATGTTTGGGTTTTATAAACACAATAAAAACCAAAAAGGCCAAACTTTCTGTTTTCTTGATAGCTGAATAGTTCAGATAAGAGCTTAATAAGACAGATTAATAATATCCAAATCAAAGACACTAGCATCTTTTAGAACTCATCTGAATTCATTCTTCGTGCAGCTTTCTCCTACTGTGCCCAGTTTCCAAGACCATTAGTTGAAAATATATTCTTTAAAAAAATAGCTTCCAGAAGCTGCAGAAGGAGGGAAAGCAGTAGGATAAGAGGAGAGAATACTGAGTAGAAAAAAAAAATCAATTATTTTTTTGGGCCACTTAGCTATAGATAATTGTTCAAATAGATTTATGTTTACAGAAAAAGAAAAAAGGTTAAGGATGGAGAGGTTAGTACCAACTAGAATTATCTTTATATAAAGCATAGGATCACATATGCTTATGTATATTGATGAATAACTGCAGATGGCAAAGCAATTCAGGCTATCACATGGAATCTTTACAAACAGACAGACTGATAATGTAAAAATGAGGCTGCTTTATCAAAGTCATGGACACAAAAATCTTTCATAGTTGTGCATAATGCTGATGAAAGAGTTTTTAAATTTAAGTTTTCCTCATCATAAGCCCTCCCCTATCAGAGAAAAGGGTACCTTCACAGGTCTCTATTTGTTAAAATATTCTTTATGTTTAAATTTTGATAGCAAAATATTTTACACTTGTGAATCCAACCTTGTTATTTACCAGCAAAATCAACTGTTTTAAATATTCCCACATTTGGAACAGTTGCAGAGTAATTCTTTATTCTACAGTATTAGATTTTACTTTAGCCTGTTTTAGATGGAATGAAAGAGGTCAGAATAGGGTTGAAAATGAAACATGGACATTATATGCATTGACTCTTAGAGAAACCACAAATTCTAAATGAGAGATGCAATAAAAACCCTTTTTGCCACCGGTTCTAGCTGGAATGAGCTTTCTACATCATAGTTACAAGTTAAATAAAGAATCAGGGTAAAGGACTTCTTTTTAAATTCAGGTGGAATCTCCTAGGTGTCAGTGTGGTGAACAAGCTTAAGGAGTGCCAAATGCTCACACAGTCCACAGTCAGTTTGGGTCAGAAGGCCTGGAAGGCCTAAATTGACTAAGAATTTAGTTATCTAAAAAGCATATTTACAATTTGAGATAAGATAACGATCCTATAATACTGGCTTGATAAAATTAGGTTTGTATATCACTACAGATTGCCAATCAAGACAAAACCTCTTGTTTTCTATAAGGCATAAATATAGATCACGTTCTATAATAGAAAATGTGCTCTTCACATTATCAATAGATTAGTTTATAATACTAATTTGACTTCACATTTTTATGTTTTTAAAAGTGGAAATATTAATCTGAACAGCCAGATTAGTACCCAAGTAATATTTAGCTATCTGCTTTACTTCTTACAGAAAAATAATGCTACACTAATGTGTCTTATAACAACTCAATGCATTCTGACCAACAAAGAGATATAAATCATCTAATGCTTTTGAAAAAAAAAAAAAAGATGCTGAAATTATCAGATAAAATAAGAGAATAAGAATGGAGAAATGAGAGTTGACACATGTAGTGTTTCAGTTTTTAGTAGAATTGATGTTTCGACCTGCCAAAGTGAATTGGCAGTCCAAAAGAGCAGGAATAACCCTGCAAAACACACAGAAAATACCACAATACATAAAAAGATACACATGGTTCTACACTAGTTGCATTCATTACGTATACATCTATTGCTTTCTGAAAACACTGGTAGAAAATTACCAGTATCTGAGTTTAGTGGGAGAAAATCTTTTATTAACTTGAAGTATTGGAGTATCTCAAAATGAGTACATGCATGGAAAATGTAAAAAACTACCTATCCCCCTCTACGTTGCTGCACCCGTATCAATACATCTATGTATTTTTCCCTCCAATTTCCTCCAATCCTGAAATTCACCTTTCAAAACACAAAGGATTAAGAACTGCACCATCCATGTCTAATCAAATATAACTGACCTGTGGATCAGCAGCACATTATGACAATAACACTGTAACACATCAAACTGATTTTCTTAACCTCTGATTGCAGTCAATTTTTCTGTAGGGATGACCTATATTTTAGGAGCAATGATGAAGTTCCTGTACAGTTGTCTTAATAATCTCATTGCTTATTATAGGTCTCCTAATCAGAATAATTAGTCAGACTTTCTAATCAGATAAATTTTAAAAAATCTATGCATTATAAAAAATTAACTGGACAAAAATACAAATGAAGCTAGAAAAGTAATATTCTCTTGACCAAGTTAATAAATCATTTATAATTCACTGCATTCTGAAATTCAGTCTCAGTCTCTAGATGACATTACTTTTTATACTGACAATGTATTTCAGCTTTTAATTATACAATAATAACAGTCTTGATGAATGGCAGTTCTTAAAGCATCAAATGCAATGACTTCTGGATTTGCAGTCTAAAATAGAGCTAGCAGATCTTTAAAATTATTTTTTGCATATTCTATATTGCTTTGTATAAGACTGGAGAGAACAATGCTATATTCCATATTCCAGTACTTCATAAACAAGATATGTGTAATAAGCATGGACCACATCATCAGATGATCATTTTCAAAACTCACATTGCCCCATAACTTATCGCAGTTAAACTCATCAAAACCCATTGATTTGAATTTCAAACAGAAGGGAAAACCACTAGATATCTTTACCTCAATTTTAGGTTTTCATTACTTTCATGTAAAATATGAAATATCCTTTATCAATTCAAGACTCACTGAGTTAAATTGCCAGAGGCTTGTTTTCTCCATAAATCAGGGAAGCAGATATGTCCTGCTAAAGAAAACAATGTAAGCTGTGCAATATATTCCTGATATAAAGATTACTGTGCTAAAATGAAACTCTGGAGTGAAGTAACACCTTGTGATTAATGGAAATAAATTGGTGTTTGCAGGATAAGGTTCATCTGGCCAGGTATAAACAGTTACATCTGGTCAAACGTATACCGCCTCTGCATCTAGATAAGCAAAGTAACTTCTACAATATAGAGCTATTGATTTGAATTTTAGTCTCACAAGGCTAGCTTGAAAACAGATGCTATGCAATTCTACTTAATTATCTTCTGGCTAATTTTATCTATTTTATCTTTTTATTTTTTCTGCTACAACTGAAAAAAAAATTAATCACTAAGTCTGGCTCCTGATAAGCATCTGATTGTTTTGCTTTATTTTGGTTTGATTTTGAAATTCTAAAGTATGTATGTAATCAACTAATATTTAAATTACTCCTGAGTCAATCAAACCAAACAAAATTATAAAATGAATTTATACTTCCCTGGTCAAAAATAGCCTTAGTTTTTGAAGAGATCGAGTTCTTCAAGAGGATGGCATTACAGGAGGACTTTAGAGAGTACAAAAGTTACATGTTTGGAAAATTAAAAAAGCAAAAGTAAAGTAAACTGACTGACTGGGGTTTTTTTTAGTGACCTGAATCTTGCTAAAAAAGCAATTTTAATTTAATCATTTTGCCATTAATATTTTTATTTCTAGATCCTAAATTTGCAGGCTTTATCAAAAGGAATACTAATTTATTTACTGACAACAGTAAATAAAATTATATATATATAGGAATACAGTATATATAATATATAGGATATATATAGAGACTGTATTATATATTTGTAATAAAGTATATATATATGATATATATAGATATGTATTGGATGGATGGATGGATAGATAGATAGATAGATAGATAGATAGATAGATAGATAGATGGATAGATAGACAGACTGACCGACCGACCGATAGATATTTTTCCTGTTTCATACACAGTTTCCTAAATAGGAACCATTGTGTGAGAAGACAAGAATGTCCATACCATTTCAAACCAAACAACTGCATAGTTCTGTATCTTACCGCTGAAAATTGCTGGAAGTAGAGGCTTATATATAAAGTGCTTTTGTAAATTAAGCAATACATTATATATCTTAGTTAATAATTTGGTAATCTCATATTTGATTCCCCAAATAAATCCTGAGTAAATGGCATCCTTTTTTTTTTTTGGCAATTGCTATAATCTCTTTCTGTCAATTTTATTTTTCATTTTGTTGATTTGTTTAGAAACATCTTCTGATATTTTTATTTGAGAATGACTATTCCTCCAACTTTTCCAGAGTAAGGAAAAGTTCTACTGTGGGAAACTATGGTGAGTCTTCTCTGAGTGCCTCCCTCCATCTCAGACACTCTCCATCATGCTTCCATTCCTGTGGCAATTCAGATTTCTTCATAGACTGACTAAAATTGACCACTCTCAACAGTAATCTATTGCCAGACTTCATAGTTATGTGATATTTTCCAAGAACAGATGTGATATATAAGATTACCTATTTGGTTGTTTTGTACAGTTTGATTCATAGGTATATTAACTAAGCACTTCTCTCAGATGAACTTCTGTCAAATGGCTTAGTTAGTCTCCCTAAAATCATTATTTCCCCTTGTTCATATATACAATCTCAGTATCCTTGAGAATGCAAGCAAATGTATTCTTTTTCTGGTTAAAAATGTTTTAACCCAAGAAAAAGTCATTTTCTTTTGGATTTAATACAAATTTTGTCTTTTCAATTTGATTTTTACTTTTCATGTTTTCTTGATAGAAACAGGATCCCTACTCCAAATCACAGATTTTACCTCCTACTGTGGCTCTTATTGGTGGTTTTCTCAAGAATATATGCCTAATGGAAGGTCCATCCCATTTCACATTACCCATAGGTGTGAAAGGAAATCTCTTTTTATATAACAAAATGTTTATAGAGATAGATATTTTAAATGAAAATAAGTTAACTAAATGGACAATTAGTATGAAAAAGAAGAAAATACCTTCAACCTTTGAAGATAATATTTGTCATTTGCCATTATGAATCAATTTATTCAGTCTCATTTTACTCTTCAAAGCAGGTCTATTTGTAGTTCTATCGCTTATGCTCTTTAACTCTTATCACAGTTAACAGTTATAACATGCAATGATTTAATTTGTGCAGCTACTGAAAATTGACATGGCAGATACTGAAGCTTTTCACCATTCATGACCCTATGCATGCAACAATTCTTGATTTCATTCTTCTTCCATCTGTTGAGTATCTACTCTGACTTAATTTAGCAATAAAAAGTTTTGGCTTCATTTGAGTGCTGTAAACGCTGAACTAATTTGAGTTTGGGAATACTGTTCTTGCTTTGTTCAACTTCTGCTTTACGCTCTTTCAAGCACATCTCCCTCCTGTACCTGGAGAGGGTAACCAACCCTTTCAACATTTGCTAAGCCTCTGCCTGTTTTGTCATTAGAAACAGTGGTGCAGAACTCCTCATTAGGCTGGGAAGCATTCAATACAGCAGCCTTCCTCATGCTGAACTTTCATTTGCACTGATTTTTACTAAAAAAAGATCAATTGTTATTTGCCTATGGTTCATCTTTGCATCGCAACAGGAGGGCTCCAGCGACTGGAAAGATGACTTCAAAAGTATCACCACTTTGTTAGACCTCTCATCTCCTACTGTTTCCCTAGAAGATAAATTTGGCTAGTGATTAGCACACTAGCCTAAGGATCAGGAAACCTGAACTCTCCTCATAATTCTCCCTGTATTTACTGTGTAACCCAATCTGTTCGTCCGCCTATAAAGTGGAGGAAACAGTACTCACTTCTCTAAAGTACTTTAAAGCTTCAGATAAAAAGTGCTGTAAAAGATAAGTACTGTTACTAAAGCTTCCTCAATAAGCTGGCTATTAGCCAGAGGAACAGAAGGCTAGACTCAATACCTCTTTGCCATCAGAAAGACTACAGCAAAATAGAGGTTATTGTGAATGACAAAACCTTTCAATTCTGGCACAAGCTTTTAACAGATTCCATCACCACTTTGACATGCATGTCATAGCTCTTTTATTAATAGCCACTATCAGTATCTGTCTGTCAGTCTTTAGAGAGATTTCATACTTTTGAAAAGAAAACTCTATTTAATACTATTCCAGAGTTTGTAGGAACCTACTGGTTACCAGCACCTCGGTTTTAGAATATCCTAGTGTATCCTAGAATATCCTAGAATATCCTAGTGGAGCATCTCACTGGATATAAATGAAACGCTCAGGTGGTATGGAAGACTATGGAGTTGGCAGCCTTACACAGGCTCCACACCACGTATGTAAATAAGTAATTGGAAACAATTTAGAAACCTATATCCAAATAAGCATCTCAGCCTAAAGTTTCTCAAAGCCTTGCTGGGAAATATGTAAAATGCCAGAATCTCTCTGGTCAGCAAAAAAAAAAAAAAGAGCCCAAAATAGCGGTTGTCCAAACAGAGAAACTGAACTTATCACCCAATACAGTCAGTCTACCGCAACATAAAAGTTCCTAACTTTCTGTGATTAAGTGCCTACATATATCTAAGGACTTGTCTGATAAAAGTTGGCAACATTGAGTTCAAAAGAGTACAATAGCACACAGCAGCTGCAAGCATATTTTCTTTTTGATTTTACAGGATAATGAGCAGCTATTTCTTAAAATGGGCTACACCTAGAAAATGGGCAACCTGGATTCAAAACAAGGGAAAATACATAGTGCATGTTTCAGCTATGGAGCTCCTCACCAAAGAACACTGTCAATGACAAATATTTCCATGAATTAAAGGGCATGTTGGTGAGTTCAATAAAAAACAAAGTACTAAAGTCCACTAAATGTATCGAAATCATTGCCGAAGGCAATGTTTGAGGGAAATATCACAATACATCTCCTCAGTTCTTGTAGTGTTCATTTGTTATCCACTGCCAGATACTGTTGAAGACAGGACAACACAGAACTTTGGTTTTGCCTATTGTCTATTCGTAGCTTGTGTGGTGGATCTTTATTTCATAACAGGATTGCAGGAAAGGCTAATGGAACAGAGGTCAAGTTTGACTTTAGCTAGTTAAGACAGCTAGCCAGTAAGCCCAAAGTCTGGCTTCTTCTAGTTATTTTCTGATAGCTACATGATCCTTATATTCCGAGTGTTGCTTCAGCTGAAGAAGTGGAAATCACTCTTGATGGTCAGGGGACTCTTCCAATAAGGAAGCCCTTCCTAGATGTAGGATGGCTTAGGAGCATGTTCTCCATCTTCCTAAAGAGTATTTAAATTATTAGCAGAAGTACATACAAAAATAAGTTATTCATTTTTCAGTTTCAATTATGATGAAATATTTAGTTCTCCTTTTTGTCTAAAAAATGTTTTGTTTATTGTGTTTTAAGTCACTGACTGCTTTTAAGTTATTACTTGTATAAGTTCCCAGCTTCTCTATATAGAGATAGGATGTGTAAGTGGAGAAATAGAAACATACATATAATCTGCAACACTATAGAGCATCATCTGTCTACTTTTCCTGCCTCCATAGTAGAGTTTATTCAAATGTGAAAGATATAGCAAGAATGTAACAACCTTAGCTTTAACATTAATCTATCCCTAAAGTAATCATGACTTCACAAATTCTAAAAGTCATCTGCACCCAAATGAATAGCATCTTGAATTTTACAAAAGCTTTATATTGCCAAAGCAGAGTGCTTGGGTTTGTTTATTTGCTTGCTTTCTTTCCTGGAAATAAATAC
Organism: Eudromia elegans; assembly: GCA_003342815.1. NCBI lineage: Eukaryota > Metazoa > Chordata > Aves > Tinamiformes > Tinamidae > Eudromia > Eudromia elegans. The sequence continues at coordinate 2,472,272 of PTEX01000040.1, forward strand.
AGGCAATCTATCCTGTCCTCAACTACCATGTTTCCCCTAGAATGATTGGACAACTGTTCAGTCTGGGATTTTTTATTTCTCTTTCTTTCCTTACTCTTTGCATGTCTTACTTTCTGGATCCTATTCAAACTTTATTCTGAATGCAGATTCAGTCATTTTCTCCATGGCCTTTTTAAAGGTCATTTCACAGCGTATTATACAAACAAAGATTTTTTTTTGTTCCAAACTCCTCCTTCACTGTTGAAGGGCTAGGTTTCATCTATTTTATGTGTTTCGCGTTTCATGCAATCAATCCCAGGTGTTTTAGGCTTCTGCCAGAACAGCTTTACTTTGTTCACTACTGTGATCGGTCAAAACAATAGCTTATTAGCAGCATTTAAGAGATGCTCATCTTCTGTTCTCCTGGGTGAGTTTTGGTCACCTACAGGCCCTCCAGCAAAACTTTTGATTTAGGCATGACAAGTTCCTGCATTCAACTCTTACTGTTTTCTCAGGATGCTGCAGTGCTCTCATTTGTGAGAGTTTTGTGAATACAATATTGCTCAGTTGGCCTCTTCTACCTTCTGCCACACTTTGAGAGCAAGGGACTTGAGGAAGTTTTAGAAATGGTATGCTGGCTTTGCAGTGAGCTGGCAGTATTGGGCTCCTGAGAATGGCTAGTCAGTAACCACTAATGCAAGTTCACTGTGCTGGATTAGAATGAAAAAAGAAATATATGTGCAATCAAGTTTTCTTTTCAATGGAGATTTTCACACATGAGTAGCTTGCAGTCTTTTTGGTGGGATTTGCATACAGAGTTCAGGTCTCCCTGGAACCCTTTTCTGTAACTGGAAGCTAGATGAATCTGTTCACTTGCATTGGTGGCAGTAATGTTTTCTGGGACTTCCTCTGATCTTCAAAAACTTTAAAAATGATAGCACATGGCTTTCTAATGATTTCTCTTATCACCCTCAGATACATCTTTTCAGGCCCCATAGAATTGCATATGTCTGATTTGATACTCTGATCTTGATCAGGCCTCGATTTACAATACTGCCTTACTGGAGATACTTCTTGCCATGCACGCAAGCAAGGATCTCATAGTATGTGACGATCGGTGGATGTAGAGTAAAGGTCTGTGCACCTAGTTCATCTGCAAAGGAGCAATAGCTATTACTGCTAATGATGATGATGGGCTATACAAAAGAGTATTTGAGCTGAGACAGTATTGTATTGGGCATACGCTGAAATCTTGGATGCATTTGTCAGCCCAGTGTCATGTTGTCACTGCTAGAAAGACAAAGCTTTCTAGATCATCTAATGCCACAGATTTAAGTGTGACTTGACAGTCTTACTGAGGGAGACTTTTCAAGAAGATGTTGATTCTCCAACAGTTTGGAGAACTATTTGAGTAAGATTTACATACCAAAACCAGAAAAAATGTCAGCTAAGATGAAGTAAAAAAAAAAGTTTTCTGTAGTCCATATTTAATATTTTATCAATGTATTTATCCTGAGCAAGGCTTACATTTTACCTTACCTATATATAGCCTCAGATGTAGTTAAAATAAGGCTTCAGAAAACATCGATACTTCTCTTCAGCATTTTATGAAGTAGTACTTAACTTCTCTGGGTCTCACTGTGCTAAAATCTGTAAAAGTACGTAGTAAATGACAATAACTACTGGGAACAACTCATAATCTAAACCAGGAATGTAAAGTATGCTTGACAGCAGATTCAGATTGGATTCTGATGACTGAGGGAGTACAGCAGAGTGTTTAAAGCTGTGGGGTTGATTTGGGATGGGCAATATACTAGAGAGAGTTAAATAGTTGCACGATTGCCAAGAACTCAAGCTTTGTCAAATGACTTTCCACAACAGAAAAAGATGCTTCAAGCAATGCCAGCCTCTTTAAGCATCCATTAGTGCCAGCAGGTTGAAGCTGAGACATATATCAGTATAATCTTTTTTTTTTCATATTTTATACAAGCATCTAGAATACATGCCAGAATTTGTGTGCTCAGTGCCAAGGAAGCAACAGAGGCTTATGGGTTATGAAATATTTAAATGCCCCTCTGCAGAAGGACAGCTGTCTCCAAAAGACAGAAGATAAGTTGTAAGAATCAAATTATATTACTTAAGTCTTATCACGTTAATAGGGAGGAGTATATGCAAAATAAAGGCAGTCTTTAATCCAAGAAGTTGTAAAGAAATTCAAAACAGACAATAAACTTTATGTCTAGAACAAATGCTCAAAGAGAAGGAAAGACCTAGGAATACTTTTCCTATTATCTTGGATTTCTTTAGTATTATTGGAAATAAAATATTAATTTAAAGACCATCTCTTCCCCTTCTAGTTGGATGGTGGAGTGAGAAAAGAGAACATAATCATTTTAAAAATAAATGGAGAATTATACTCTAGAAAGACAAGCAACAATAATAATTAATAACCCATCTACAACTTTGTTTTCTTATATTCAGGGCATAGAGGCTGAGGAAAGTAATTAAGTTATATTAGTTTAACAGTCTATGTGACATGATCTGAACCCCACAGACTGATGTGATGGGCATTTTTAGTCCACAGCAAGTGTAATGGAATGCAACCTAGAGACAGAAGCTAAGGAAAATAGACTTTACTTCACAGTTTCCTTGGCTCAGGTGACATATGGGAATCAACTATGCTCTGGTAACTCTGTCATTATTATGAGACTTAGATTTCTCATGGAAATGTGGAAATAAGAAATTATTTTTTCCACAAATGATTTTTTGCAGAGATAAAAAAACCAAAGATGACAACAGTTGTATAGAATAGTGTTTTCTTCCTTTTAATCTACAATCCAAATAAAGCTGGGTTTTATGTGTTTTATAGAAGTTTGACAATTTCTGCCAGAGTTTATAGTTCAGAGTTCTGACCCAAAATTACCAAGGAACTAATAATACAACTTTGAAATGGAAGATGTATGCAGCAATTACATTGGAGTGTGACTATATGTATTTAATATCAGCAGTTCATCTCAGTAGCGTCAGTGTAATTCTAAACCATTTGTCAGGATTCATTTTGACATCAGTTTCTCAATATATAATAGAGTATTTTCTCTACTTCCTAATACTCTACTCTACTTCACAGAAGAGATTATTTTAGACACAAGTAAAAAGCTATAATCACCACTTTGCTATTTTTTTATGAATTTAAACTTGAATTTATGCAACCTTTGACTTTTTAATTATGTTTGACTTGTTCTTAATTCCAAGCAGAAGAACCCATGAGTGTGACATAAGATGCTGATCTTCCAGTTCACTGTGCTGGAGCTGCCTGCAAGACTCATCCAGGATGCTAGTCAGTTGCATTGTCAAGAGAAACATACTGTGAGAGAGTGAGATGATACCAGATTAATTTATAAAACAGATACAAAGAAATGCCTATCTTCCTACTACTCTTACAAACATAAGTGAATGAAGCCTTGCACTCAAGTTATAATGGGATCATTTATACAGCACCATAAAAGGATTTAAGTGAAAGTGAATTGCATTTACATAGCCAGCAAAAATAATTAAAAAAACCCCCAAATCTGTAGTCCAGATCCTCAAAGCTATTTTGAGACTAATACCCTAAAGGATAGAATATCTTAAAGCAATGCTTTATTGCTGCAGGTTACCATGCCATATGGCCCTGCTCCGTCCTTAGAATTACTTTTCGATGCCTACCATGAAGAAAATTCTGACAAAAATCAAACTTCTAACTGTCTTCAAGTGGCATTAGGAAACCTTCAGGAAAAGAGATGCAACAAACATAATCAAGCTGTTACTACATATGAGATTAAGTATTAACCCAAAATATACTGACAACCACTACCTGATTTTAAATGCTGCATTTTGTAAACTGCAGCATCAAAAATTACAGCCCTAGCATAATATTCTGGCATGTTGCTAACTCACCATTACTTAAATTACAATTGCTTAAAAGACTTATATCCTCTTCTGTACTCATTTATAAAAAAATATTTCGCTGGTATACATAAAAGAGGAAATTTTAGTTTATGTAGCTCTCATACTGGCTTAGTTTCACATGTAAATTTTAAATTCTTTGATATAAATCACATTGAACATTTCTGTCTAATAAAAAAAGAGAGAAAACAATAAAGACTTATGCTGTAAATTTAAATTCTTTGATATAAATCACATTGGACACTTTTGTCTAATAAAAAAGAGGGAAAACAATAAAAACTTATGCTGTTTATGGCAGCAGTAGTTTTCCATTCTAACTAAACACAAGCTTATAATTATATAAGGTGATATGGTTTATATAAGGTTTATATAAGGTTTAGACAATATCTAAAAATTAATGATATAACAAGTGCTTGCTATCTGTTCTTCATTCGTGATGGAAGCTTTAAGGCTACTTTATCTTTTATTCCCCTGAAACGTTCTGGTATCTTAGTAAAAGGTAACTGTAACTTTTCACTTCTTTTGAAATTGACAAAGGGATTAGGGAAAGAGAGAAGATCAATGTATGCCAATATTGTTTCATTTTTCCTTAGACGTTTCCTATTGGAGCCAAAGGGTAGGCTAGAGTAAAATATTCAATTGACTCAAATGGAAGTGTAAGAGAGGTCAGACAAAGCTAGAAAAATCAAATATGAACATGAAGAATTCTACTCCTTTGCAGAGAGTTATCAGAGATTGTGATTTCATCCTATTATCTGTGGTCTGTTAAGGTTCTCATCCATTCAGCAATAATATACAGAGTAGGATGTGAACTTTGAGAAAGTTCCTACATAAAAAGTTGTGGTATTTGAGAAAGTAACAGTTATTCTGTCTTGCAAGCATGTTATTGCCTTCTGTTTTCCCAGCAACATATAAACACAAGTCAGTTGTTAGAAAATAATATCCTATCCTTATAAACACTTACTTAACTACATATTTGGTCCTGAAGCTCGTGCAGAATTAAGTTTCAGGGTCTGATGCAAAGCTCATTGAAGTCAAGTAGACTTTATTTCTTTTGTTGGACATCAAAATACAGACTCCTATTTAATTTTTATTTTCACTACTCCGAACACAAAATATAATCACAGTGGTTTGTGGATACTGTTCTCCACAATATATGCTGTTGGTATCCTATAATGTTAAACACAGCTCCTGGCTATTTTTTTAAATTACAAGATTAATCTATTTTTAGAGATCCATTCTATATTATGTGTTAACACCTGCCTAACTTCCACTGGAAAGCATATTGAAGTGCACTTCAAACATCATCTCTGCACGAGAAAGTGGCTTAAGATTTCAGACAAAGACTAGTAATTGAGAAACTGTCAATGGAGTATTTGTTGTTTGTCTTTTAATTGCTCGTGTGTTTTCATGAGTTACCACTCAAGGAACATTTTCAGAGAAAGGACAAACTTGCTATATCAAAGATGTGGATAAGAATGTAGGGAACACCTTTAATGAGTATTGATAGCATAAGGAGTGAGGATGGACATGGAAGATAGCAAAATAACATGCAAGAGAGAGGAGGACAAGGTGGCAAGCTGAAAGCACAAGCTCAAAAAAAGTGAGACTAGAATATGGGTAGGAAATGCATGGAAGAAAGATTTGACATTTGACAGGCTAGTGGTAACTTTTAAGCACTTAAAACATAACATGGGAGTTATAATAATTGTTTGTTAGGTTCAGGTTTTCTTGTCTCAAAGCTTTGTCCCTAGAAAACTTAAAGCAGAGGTCCAGCTAAATCACATCCCTGTCTGGAGGACAATGAGGAAGTGATGAGGGAGTCAGAAGTCTCGAACTGATGGCATGATGCCATGCTGGATGGCAGCACATACACTTGCAGACACAGTGTGCTAGCGTGCTTGCCAGGCAGCCCAAACACCAGGAACATACTTTAGAGAATAGAACGGAGACTGCCTTCTACATGAATCAAGATACATCAGAGGCGTGTGGGTTATATCTGGCTTCCTTGCGCAAGGGAGATGGATTGTGCATAATCCCTTGCCACATGGGAACAAAATGATGCAAAAATTTGTAAAGCCTGACGTTATGCAATGGATCCTAGTCCGTTCTGTGCTGAATAGATCATTGTTCAGACATGGATGATATCCACAGGTGTCACCTTGAACAAACCAGACATCCATACGCAGGGATTTTAAATATTTAGGTTAAATCTTTATCTGAATATGCTTTCTTTTCCTTTCTTTTCCCTGAAAATAAAAAAGACTAAAATGTTTTTCTTTTGGCGCTGTATTACTATTTTAACTTATTCAAATAAGTAATACTTTTTTCTTCTCATATTTAGAAATAACTAGTACATTTAAATGAAAAGACTATGGCAAAATTATTAAAGGACAATTTGTCATTTCACTGAATTATTTATTGCAGTCAATGCTTGATGTTCAATCTGTCTGTTTAAACACAATAATTGAATGGTAAATGTAATAATACTGAAAACATCTGGGAGATCTATGACCACAAAGGATGATCCCATAGCTCTTTGCAGGTTTAGGGACAATGCTTGTATTTAAGAACAGAATTAAGACCCATTAACAGAAATAGTATTTTGGCAAATATTCTGAGTTAAATATATAAGAAAATGATTTGCTGTAAGGATGCCTGCGTACTGCGGACAGTCAGGACTCTGCACGATCAAGACGTAACTTTAATCACACAAAATATACAGGCTTTGGTACCCCTGGTTGTAAAGAGGATAATGATCCATAATGTGCTTTTAAAGTATAGACAGTGAACATCTGGAGAAGTTAAGAGGAAATCGGGTGGCTGACTATGATGAATTTTTTGATTTATGATGGTCACATTCACCAGAGAGTCTGCAAGCCTACTTTATACAGGTAAAACGAGAATGCATTAATCCCCATGCTACGTTCAAACATCAGTTTGTGCATCATTTTTCACTTTTATTACTCATTGGGTTAACTTTCAGATTTAAGGAGTTCCACATTTGTTTTGATAAAATTAAAAAAATTGTTGGAATGAATAAACATATCACATCCAGCAATATTTTGACACTAATATATTATTTGCATTATGCTGTTTTTTTTCTAATGCATCTTTCAGAGGGCTTTAAATTTTATCTTACTCCCTGCGTACTAATAAAGCCATTTCCATTGCAAACTTGTAACAGTAATGGATAGCAGCCTTCAGGGGATAGGTTTCTGAGAAATTTATTTCATCTCATGTTGTTCAGCAACCTCATGGATGAATTTGTTTCCATGACAGATAAGAATTGCACAGATCACTTTTATAATGGTCATGGGATACCACAAATCAGTATCAGGAAAGAAAGGAAAATGAATGATTATAATATACCTTCAGTTTTCATTTTTCCTCTCAAATCATGCTTTTGAAGTGTTAACTGAGTAACATTTCACTAACAGACATTAAGAAATATGAGAATTAGAGTTTACATAACCTTTTAGTTCAGTAAAATCTTGGATGGCTTTTTATTTTGTTTGAGTGGTGAGCTGCACCTTTATCTCTAACCATTATGCACTGAAATGAAAAGCTAGATTTCAGTAAAGTATAGCACCACAGTTAATAGAGTTACCACTCTAAGACTGATTGGTGCATGCACTCCTATATGTCAAAGATTTACTAAATAGCCTTATTTTGGCATGATGTAAGTAGCTATTGATTTGAATGGTCTTCTCAGAACACCTGAAATAAAGTGTATGTGCCCTCATGAGTACATGTTTACATTATAAACAATTTTAATGCATCGATACAAAAAAGAAAAAACACTAAAAACAAACCCACCTCCTGATGATAAAAACTCTTAAGGCATGGGGAGGCTGTCAATTGGTTAGCCTACATTAAGGGAGCTGTATACAGACATGCCTTCCATAACACTGTATGTGGGCCTTTTCAGCCTTTCTCACTTGGTGGTTGTACTTCAAAGTCCATTTTGGCAGCAAGTATTAATGGCTTTGTGCTGCTGTGTTGAACCATTGATTCTGCAAAGTGTGCAAGCTCTGTGACAAGGCAAGAGGCATCATGTAGCTTCTTAGATTTCTTTTTCTTTCACATTTTATCTTTTCAGAAGCAGAGAAAAAACAACTTTAAGAAAAGCTTTTCAGCAATTGCATTGAAAGAGTTTTGACAAACCCTTGAAAGTTGTCCTAACAAACTAGGCAAAAGGTAATCCTTGAACCGTTACTATTACTGTTGACATTCAAAATATTTTTAAACATCTATATGCCCAAACTGGTGTGCATTCATTTAAACTGGAGTTTGTAACTGTAATAATAACTCTCAGTTTCACAGGAAGCAACGTGCAAGGTCATGTAAGAAGGCAGCTTGTTAAGCATACTTGTCACCAGGAGGAAAAGTAGGAATGAATTCTGTCCAATTTTCAGCAATGAAGCAGACATCCCTGCCTGCTGCCTTGTGCAATGAGTGAGCAGGTCAGCAAGAGAGACCTTGTTCTCCTAGGGAGTTTTACCACTGGCTCATGATAAATGAGCAGCAGGAATAAATTTCCTGATTCTGATTCCTGTCAGAAAAAAAAAAAGTCTCAAGAAGAGCAAAAATATGTAGATAAGCTTTAACAATATCTAGTTTGACCCATTTTTTTTTTTTTAAACTGAGAAAATTACAAAAGGAATGTATAGGTGCATGTCTGAAGGAAGAATTTATTTTTCTTTCCTCCAGCTGTTCAGGTGCAAAGACTTGCTCTGGTATTGCTTTAGACATTCCACATGGTTTGGAGCTCTGAGGTTTGTATACATATATGTCATTTCGATTACATCAACGAAATCGGATTTATTTATATTATGTGGGGAATCTGAGCCTAAATCTCTAATATTTGTTTTTGCCATAAACCTTACTTTATAACACTTCCAATGCAATACATATCTATATTCGGTTCCAAAATGGTGAGGCAATATTAGACAATATTTTAGGTATGACTACTATGCTCAATTATCCCACTTTAGCTAATGAACTCTTTGCAAATTTAAATTTTAAAGTGTGGAGGAATTAACCTCATAAGTCTATAAGGATATGAATAAGGGTAATGCATATGAGAAATGGTTCAAAAAACCAGACCTGTCAAAGTTTACAGGGAGGGCTCTGCCAGAATAAAAGCTAGAAACCAAATCCCCTCACCTCCAGTTCTAGCTTTAACTCTTGTGTTGTGCTTGGTTTTATATCAAAAGCAGCCTATTTGTTTCCAATATGGTTACTCCTTTCTATTCTCTAATAATATTTAATTCCATCATTTTATCAAAAATGTATGTTATATCAAGAGGAGGAGTAAACCAGCAAGTTTACATTCTGTGTTCTGATGATACTTTTGCAAACTTACTGAAATATTTGCTCATTTTCCTTATATGCAGCATAAGAAAGATCCCACAATACAGAAGCAGAATAACATTAGTTAGTTTCAAAAATAACTGAAAATTTTTAAGTTTACTTCCTGGAGAGTGTGTGCAATGGCCAAGGAGTGGAATACATTATTTGTGTTTCATCACTAAAGAAGAGCCACACTAATTGCCTTTGTATTTAAATGGGGCACTTTGCAGAAATGAAGCAAAATGCAGGAAGCCCTGCAAACTAATGTGGCTCTTATTCTCTTTGCAATGGTTAAAAGATATGCAGTTATCTCACAGAATAAAGTTGTTCATTAAGACCCATCAGTTCAGGTTGTTATTGAAATCCTAAACCAAGAGTAATTGTAATGCTATTTCCTCTTCATTCCTTTGCAGATCTGAAATTACCTCAGTGGTTTTCAGACAGGGTTTCTGCATGTTTTTGCCCCTTTATCCCATTATTTTGGATCTTCTGCAACAGGTTTTACCTTTGTGTTTTATTAAAAGTCTCTCATGTAATATTTATTGTAACATATTACTCCGTTCCCCTGATTTCTGAAAACTGTCAGGTATGTAATTCTCTCTTGTTCTCCCAGAAAATCCAAGCAATATGTTTTAGATGGGAAACCCTCAAAATGAATATAGCATGGTTCTGTAGTTTGTCTACATTATTGATCATTAATTGAACATTATTGATCTATAATTTATCATTTTCTCTGATGGAAACCTAGAATGCTTGTGGTGGTTCAGTTTGGGCTTGGGGGGCTTGGGTTTGTTAAATCTCCTCTGTCCAGCAATGCTGCAAGGAAATTGATTCTGCTTTCCTCAGATTCCGTTTGAAATTATAACCAGTGGGATCACAGTCTGACCTGTAACTACTTTTGATCAATTCAAATACTAAGATGCTGATATCAGATACCTCAGCTTTGAGAAAGTCCTTTCCCATTTTAGGTCTTCTATTTCAAAAGATTTTTATGGAGACTGGATAATCATTTCACTGTTTATAAGCTGCAGACACATCACCACACATTTTTTTCCTCATTGTGCAGTTGCAGTTTCTGAAATGACCTTAACTTAACCACTTATACTCATTCATTGCTCGCACTGATCTTCTTCACCCTGCATAATCCATATAATTAAATTTAGCACAAATTATGCTCTGATTTAATGTTCTAATACTGTTATCTAGGAATTTAAACTCTTTCTTTTTTCTTTTTTTCTTTCTTTTTCTTTCTATTGTAATACAAGATAGAAGGCTAAAAATTTTCAGAACTTGCCTGATAAAGATTTACCAGAGAAATGTATAAAGCACATGATGTAGATTTAGAGACCCTCCACACATCCATGAAATAAAGATGCCTAAGTCTCCAGTTCACTACAAGTATTTCCACAGAACACATCTGGGACTATACTGCCAGCAAAGTATATCTTTCTGGCTGTTTTGAATGGGAATTCAATTATTTGATTCAGGAGCTTGAGAGTAATATGACACATTCCTGGTTTTGTGCTGTTTCAACTTTTTCCTTTTGACATATTAGTAATCTCTACCTTATTCTCCTATGTGTGGCAACGTACTCCAATTTTTTTCTGCAGATTGAAAATTTACTAAGTCTGCCAATTTTTCTACAAAATGCAATGCTGGTGGGTTTTTTTTTATATAACTGCAGGCTATTTTCCAATACATACAGCTTAATTTGAATAGATATTTCATATCTAACATCAAAAAAAGAGAAAAATAAAGGAGTTGTTATACTAAAGTTTAGACTAAGCAAATAAAAGCAAGCAATTTCAAAGTTCATCTTCTCCATCTGAATTAAGGATTCATGATTCATTGCTTTGGCAGTAAATGCCCCCTTCTAACGTTCTGCTGAGCAAAAGTATCTCCTGCTATCATTGATAATCCTCTGTGAGAAATAAATGAACAGCTGGAATCTAGATAGGGACCTTGTCTTTCAAGGGTTTATTGCTTCTACAAGACAATGATCATTATTAACTTTCCCAAGCATTTTGCATGACCAGAATCTTAGAATATGGAGCTATCAGCAAAACTTTCTGTGTGTCTGAAATCAGATATGACTTTCTTAAGGCAAACTCAAAATAACATATCCTGCAAAAAAAACATCTGGAGGATTCTCATGTCATTTACTGAAAATTCTACAGTTAAAACTCAGTATGAGCTTTAGAAATGGAGGACTAAAGACCTGGAGATGGATAATATACGGTTTAGAGAGTGTTGCAACTGAATATATGTATATTAGGGAACTGGAGTTGTTTGTGATGAAAATGTTTAGAAGACCTCTAACTCAGGACAATTTAAAATTTTCAAAACTAAGCTTTACTAAATTCTTTCATTCACACACCACGATAACAGTTAGTTCAGTATTAAGCATTTTCCCTATATGTACAGTCTATAACATTGAAGTTGTCCATGAGTATACAATATAATGGAGCTGGTGTCATATCGTTAGCACTGATGGCTGCAGACCATGGTGGACTTATTCACAGACATCAAGGTGATCAAGCAGGAGAGGAATTCGAAAAAAGATAGTTAAATGTAAAGCAGGCTTGTCTGCTTTGACTATAGTAGTGAGTCATTGCTAAAAGGAGTCCATTGGCTGCCCTCTTTGTTTTTAGCAACTTTCCAAATTGATTGCATTAGTCCTCATCTCCTTTTATCAGTACCATTCCTTAAAAAAAAAAAAAAAAAGAAGAAGAAGATTACCTACCAAAGTTATGCCACATACAAAATGAAGTAAAACAATACAGCATTTAAAGCGATAAAGTCATGGCATTAGTAGATGATGAATATGCTACTGTGAAAACTCCTTGCTTTCATAAAATCATGGAATATGGATTGGATGGGAAATGGATTGGAAAGTCTACCCTTCTGCAGAAATCTCAGAAAAGTCTTTGCTATATAATTCAGGAGAGACACCTCTATAGTTTTCAAAGATTTAAGTTATGAGGCATTCATAACATTCATAGGAAATGCACTGTATTATGCTGACAATCAAAACATTTGTCCATAGGGTTGATTTAATGTTTTCTTACAGCTTAAGTCCATTATTTCTTGTTTTCACTAATGTGAGTTAGGAAAATTTTCTTCCCTTTTGTGGCTACCTCTGCAGATATGGAGACTGCCATTAGGCTTCTCAGCTTAAAGACTTAGTCCATCTCTCATTTCTTTGCAGTAGGAGTGTGCACCTTGCAGATGATCACCCATTAATTATAGCATTATTCATTATCAAAATGAAAGTATCTTTCCTTTTTCTTCAAGCTATCTTACTTAATTAAGGAAGATTTTAACAAATATGTATAACAGATGAAAGTTTTACTAAAAAAAATTAGGCAACAAAAATTATATACTGAGTATTTTGAGTGGTTTTGATTATAGAGCAAGAGAAAATAATTACAGAATACATTTATCAAAAGTGAAATACTGAAAAAAGCCTAATTCTATTCATGGTCGAATTTACAGATATATTCTAGTTAAAACAAGGTTAGAATTTTTCCCAGTATGTAGTAGTGAATCTTAATCAGATGGATTATCAGAGACAAATATACAGCTGTGTTTTTCTGGCATAAAATTGTACAATTTTGTTTATACTTGAAAGTCAGCCAAACATTAGGCTAGATTACTTATGTTTGTTCCAACAAGTAAATTTTCCTTTGATCCTAAATGTCCCTGCTTATTGGCATTAAGAGAAATTAATAATATTTCTTAACAAATCATCTATCATCTACATCTTGACAGCTGGACCTCAGAAACTGAGAAAAAGTTTTCTGAAATTATAAATACACAATCGAGTATATCAGGGACACCAGCTTCAATTGTTGGAATGTCTTTCCTAGAAATTGCGGCAAGTCAACTACAAGCAAAACTTTTTCCAATGCAGTAGACACAAAAAGAAATATTTATTCTGTTTTTTGACAAATTAATGCCTCAACAGTCAATCACAAATTTAGCTTGCATATAAAATATCTGAAAAATTGTATTCACATCTACACAAAAAAAAGTTTTCCTTATGCATTTGTTTCTATCTCCTGTAAGTTAGTGCAAATACAGGAGCAAAAGTAGAAGGAGAAAATAAGACAAGGGGAATAAAATAATTTTTGAAACTCTGTTTTTTAAATCATTTTAGCACATTCCTAAGTTGAAAAGCTCAGCAGTGAAAGATCCTTTGAACTGATAAATGGGAAACTCAGTAATGAGCACACATTCAGAAAATAGACATTCGCAAATAGCCTCTTTAGCAACTTTGCAAAAGCAGTTGTGTACAGTTTCAAACAAATCTCAGGCACTGATGAAGACAGGTTATACCGAATGCATGCTGAAAGCTACTTTCTTCAACATAATAAACTGTACTAATACTACAGAGTCAAAGAATAGTTGGATTTGGAGGGCAGCTCTGGGGATCACCTGGTTCATTCCCATGCTCAGGCTGGGTCAGCTAGAGCAAAGTGTCCAGGACCATGTTCATTTGGGTTTTGAGTATCTCCAGGAAGGACGAGTCCACAGCTCCCAAGGATGGTGACTCTGGGCAAAACCCCGCTGGGCAACCTGTTGTAGTGTCTAGCCATCCTCACAAGAAGAAATGTTTCCTTATGTTCAGATGGAATTTCTCATGCTTAGGCCAAATTTTGGAATTTGTTTTACCAATATATGTGGAATTACCTTATCCCCAAGTATTAAAAATTACATGGTTGTAGAATGCCTACAAAAAGAAGAATGTGAGATTTTTTAAAAAATTATTATATGCAATCTCAGAAGGGGAAATAAATTTATCCTCAGCAGTGGAGCTTCCATTCACTGCTAATAACTTGGACTTAGTTCATGAAATGTAATTTTGGAGTTTATTCTCAGAACAAATACCAAACAGAAAACAGCAGAACATAGTGCAAAATTTCTCCCAGTATGTCTCAGTTAAGGTTTTGATGAACAACAGCCAAGGGTTATAGGACCATTGCTTTCTATGCCCTTTCTGTTCAGCCTGCCAGTCTGCAGTGAATACCAAGAAGATACGAAGGAAACTACAAAAGATGAATCTGTTTTCCCAGCATAAGAGCTGAACTAACATTGAACAACTCCTTTCAGTGACTTTTCCCCTTTCACAATAGAGGCACTATGTACATAGAAACATATAGATATATGCATGAGTGTGTTTCTATACATCTATGTGTACGTATGGGTGTAAGGGATACACACACACACACTTAAAATGAATGGAAAAAGAAAGTAATTAATCTGTCTTCATCATTCTAGTGATTTTTTTTTCCGCAACAAATATCAGGTGTAGTTTGTTAAAAATAAGCTGAGACCTCTATAGAAAACCTTTGGATAGTGTTCAATGGCTGAAGCACAGCAGAGGTGTTTTCAGGTAAGAGAACTTTGATTAGAAATGCTGGGAGATACTGGACTCTGAAAATGGCTTAAGGGTACCCATCACATCATCTGTCCTTATTGGGAGTCACTAATTGGGAACAATCTGAAATCCTAGGAGGAGATGTTCTCCAGGCTCAGTAAGTTTGTGACAGGATTACATTTCACATTTCACTGCTGAGTGTGATGACAAGTACTCATGGTATCTCAAGGTGTGTTCCCCATCATAATCTTAGCAGATGCAACATCTCAATTTTGAGAGAGCCTTAAGGACAGCAGATAAACATGCACATATTGCCTGAATACAGAAACATGTTCATAAAAGGCATTAACTGCGATTATCCATGAGGACAATAACACCATTCACCTATAATAATTATGAAACCTCCACTTAAT
Organism: Eudromia elegans; assembly: GCA_003342815.1. Classification (NCBI taxonomy): domain Eukaryota; kingdom Metazoa; phylum Chordata; class Aves; order Tinamiformes; family Tinamidae; genus Eudromia; species Eudromia elegans. The sequence goes on from PTEX01000040.1 coordinate 2,487,344, forward strand.
CAATAAAAGCTGGATGCCAGCTGTGATTATTATTTTCAATGGTTCAAGTGTTTCAAGTTTGATTTGTTGCCTGTTTCAACTCCTTAGCGTTAAATAAAAAGCAATCTAAAACTAAATTACTTCCTTTTTTGATTCAGGTTTCATTAAGCAAGTAGCTAAAAGAGTGAAGAGTATATTAATGATCTAAAGATCAAAATAGGAAGAAATTAAGCTAACATATCAAGTGCTTATTTATCACCCATTTATGCAGTAATATAAACATTCAGTTATTTTTCCTTAACAAGATATATAAATAGGTCAAAATATGCAGACCAAATACACAGCAGAATTAACCTGCATTTCTTATTACTCAGGTCTAGAAGGCTGCTTATCTTGAAAATAATTATTTTATTCTGTTTCATTATTCATTGTCTGTCTGAATAAGAATAGAATCGGATTTATTTATAAAATTGCTGATTTGTTCCTAGATTAAGTTTGAATATTTGGTTAAAATTAAACTTGGAACATAAATATTTTTTCAATTTCAGAAGACTCTACTTTTGTTTATTTGCTTGTTTGATTGTTTTTTGTTACTATAAACTACTAGATTATTACTTAGTAATATAAAAATATTTTCATCTTACAAAGAAGAATGGCCAAAACTTTGCAGTGATTTATATCATTGCCGAGTCTGAATCCTTTTTGTATACTCAGATATGACTTAGGGCTGTTCATGACAGTGTTGAAGAATGCCCACATTGCTATGGTTTCTTAATATCTACTTCAGTGGTGGGATAAACTACAATCTTGTCCAGTTTCTACTTCATTTTACCAAGCTTGGCTTTTCTCCATGGCACAGAAGAATTCCTTTTCTCCAGTAGTGAAGCAAATAGCTTGGATATCAAGCACCAGCCTCTTTTCTGTTATTCAAACAACATGCATTGACAGCAGGCTGCTAACTTTCCACATTTTAAAAGAAAAGGAAATTATGCATAAGCATTATCCATATTTTCGGGATCAAAATTATCGATCACTTTACACTACACGTGTGATGTTCACATCCTGTGGTCTTTTTTCATTCCCAGAAGTGTTTGTTTGATCACAAGAACTAAAACAGGACTTGTGTTCTCTAATTGTTGATTATTCTCTTCTGCTTCCTTACACTTTTTGAAAGTCTGAGCTAAGCCAAAATACTACATGTTGAAGCTGATTGTGTTATACACTCAAGAGCTCATTTCACTTTACAATAGCCATAATGGAGATGGTGTGTGCATTGTTAGAAGCCTTTGGAAAGCAGGTTCTCTGGGCTTATTATAGAGTGTATCACCTCTCTAGATAGCTAGAAGTTTCTTTAAGCACTTAGACTTCCACAAATAGCTCCACAACAGACCTAAAAACTGTAAGCCACCACCAATGTAGTCTTACGAAGGTCCACAGGAAGGACATTATCTCTCTGCATAGAATTGTAGTTAGTTCTTTCTGCCAAGCAACATGAAGAGTAATCTTGGACTCCTGGATAGTTTCTGATAAGACAAAAGGTTTATTACTAGGAAGGAAAAAATGAAGGTAGAACCAGGCATTTCTTTGCAGCAAATACTGTTAATTATAGACAGGGTATCCAAAGCTGTCTACTAGGCACGTAAGAACTGTCATAATGTGTGAAGCCAAAGACCTACCCACATCTGTTATTCAACAGCCACACTAGTTGTAATTTAGAGAAGAAACAGGGCAAGAATGAATCTTCTTCCAAAGTAAGCCTCCAGCAGCTGTCAGGTCACTATTAGAATCAAACTATTGCTCTTTTGTCCAGAAATCCCTCTATTTCATTTTTAATCCATTTATACCTTTGAATTCCTAGATACTGCATGGTAAGGATGTCCACAGCATTATGACAGTATGAAAAAAGCATTTCCACTTGGTTTCCTTATAACTCTACCTCCTACTTCCATCAGTGGAGCCTCGCAGTCTTTGTTAAGTACTGAGGAAATCCTCATTTATTTAATCTTATACAGAAATGACTCCCTAACTATAATGTTTTTCTGTGTACCTTTCTCATTCCGTTATTATCCTTTTGGATTAAGGTGACCTTATACACAGACTACTAAAGATAGGATGGATCACATATACAGGCAAATTTACTCATAATCATGTGGACTGGAAGATGCCACATTAGTGGCAGTCAAACAAGCTGTCGGTGTAGCTGGAATGTAATATTTTGCAGAGATTCTGCCTTATCAGCTGTCTAGTCCTAGTAACCACACACTTAGGACTATCAGCTCTGCCTCCCAACAAGGCTGCTCTGCTGAGGCACGATTGGCAGCTGAAGAAAACCTGCTTCTGATTACTGGTACCAGCTGAGCCTCTGAGCTCAAGGGATTCGGTGCATCATGTGAAGGTCCTGCTGTTTTGTTCTGCTTACCTCACATCCCCTCCCCTGACCTCCAGATACAAATGATAGAACACTTTAATTTGTTTCCATATTACAGTTTAGAAACTGCTTATTATAAATTTTGATTAAAAAGAGTCAGACTGTCAGGAGGGATGACCTTGTCCACACTGGGTAAAGCTGAGTTCTCTGGAGGAAAGACAGACTGTTCAGTCACACTCTGGAAAGATGTGCACACCAATGGAGGAGCATTCAACACGCTGAGTATGTCTGCAAGGGAAAGATAAGCGTGCAGCACCAAGGCAGACTACAGGAGCAAGGGGCTCATTTGCAGCAAAAAGCACACTGTAACTAAGACTTTCAGAATTAATGGCAAGAAGGAAACTTTCACAGAGATGTAGACAATACTCAGTGGACTCTTTTTCACTCAGGAAGTCCCGGAAAGCTCCCAGTCAAAAACTGGAGAGGAGCACTTTCCTGATAAAAGATGCAAGGAGGAAATTGGCCCAGGCTTTGCTACCTCAGTCTTATTTAAAACTGCTACTTATTGTATAAGACATTCCTCAGTCAAGCTCAGAGAGGACACTTTGGATATCACAGGCCCAACGTGAGTGCTCTACAGCATTATACTGTAGTGCAGAAAATAAACAAGTGATTTGAATACCCACCTGCTTCTCACTCTGTGCCAAGTTGCAGGTCCTGAGTACCCAATTAATGCACAGAATCACAGAATGGTTGAGGTTGGAAGGGACCTCTAGAGATCCTCTAGTCCAACCCCCCTGCTCCAGCAGGGACCCCTAGAGCACAGGCACAGGGTGGCATCCAGGCGGGTTTGGGAGATCTCCAGAGCAGGAGACTCCACAGCCTCTCTGGGCAGCCTGTGCCAGGGTTCTGTCACCCTCATAGGAAAGAAGTTCTTTCTCGCATAAAGTAGATCATATTTAGCTGTGGTGGAAGCGATGGCTTCCAAAGGCTGCAGGCTGTACAAAGTGACATCACACCAGCACCTCTGCAGGCCTAAACTTTCTCCTTATTACCCCTCTACAGCTGAGAACTGTTTTTGGTTTTGTTTTTCTTTTCCTCAGGGTGTTTTTAAGTTTCAGTTTCTGTAGTTTCAGCGTTACTATCTTTCAGCAATTATTAATGCAAGTAGAAGTCTTCTGAAGTAAATTTTTTCAGAATTTTTTCCTCTTGAACAGATGTCAGCAAAACCATCGTAAAAATAGAGGTTATATATAGGTATATGTGAGCATGTATACGTATGCGTATACATACATATGTATACACATATATACTGTATATATGAAAAAAGAAATAGCTCAAAAAACTTTACTCAGAATGTTATAAGAGGGAATCACTACCCTTGTTTCACTATTTCATGTTCTTCTCGATTATACTTAAAGAATGTCTTTGCATATTCTTGGAAGTAACAACATGAAAATGGAGCAGAGATTGAGAGCTTCAACATGTCAAGAAACAACAACAAAAATGTAATTTATATCCCACTAGGTGTTAGGGTAAATGTTAATATGTAAAATTAATTTTCTAAATGTGTTATAAATTATGGAAATATGAAAGCTGGCGGTAAGCATTGTGAAAGTCATCACTGTTGAACACATACACACACATACGCACTAAGAAGAGCAGGCTTGTATACCAGGCAGGGGATTCTCCTATAGAGCAGGACTGCTGGCTGCCTGCAAGCTGCTGAGCTGTGGCTGTGCCCCACTCTACCTGCAATGCTGTCTTTGAACAGGGCTCCTCATGCTCGCACTCTGCCTGGACTAGCAGTACCCAGAAAGAAAGAATGTACCACCACATCTGTATAAACATGCAAGCAGACATGGGTCCTTTCGTTGCTTTGGAGCTCATACATGCTGAGCATAAAACAAAGTGAAAGACACTGCAAAGACAAGCAAATCCACTCTGATTTCCCTTCTACAAGATTTTTTTCTAGTGTACCATGCAGGTGTAACAAGGAAGGAAAGTTATAAATTCACACTTTTTTTGTAAATATGTCACATGCAAGAAAACTGATAAGAGATTGATTTGAATTCCTTGGCCCTGTTTGCATGATATAGACTAAGATTAGAACCTCTGCTAGCAGAGGTGGGGGTTTCCCAACTCTGGTCTTTGTTTTACACTGTTCACTAGGTGAAATTTCTGTCCCATTGTGGATGTGGAAAAGTGAGACTTAATTGACACTCCTAGATGAGTGTCTTACAGCTATGACAGCTGTAAGGAAGTAATGACCTGTCACCTGGTGTGCTGGTGTTCGCAGATTGTCCTGTGTTGCCAAAATAAATAAACAAGCACAACAGGAAAAGTTTTGTCAGTTACATTATGGCTCACACCCTGCAAATATGACCCAATTACCCATTATTCCCTTGGACAATCTTAATCAAAACTCACTTCTCTCACTATTTATAGCTGTATATCTAACTATAAATATGTTTTCCCCTCTTTCTCTTTCTATATGCATATATATTTTACAGATTATGTATATACAAATACAGAAAATAACATATAGTTATTTTCCATATAAAATAGTCTTAAGGATGGGGCACCGGCTAGCATTCTCCACGATATGCTAGTTCAGATAGTTCACAGTGATAAATGAGACATATGTACTGCTGTCTTGTTGCAGCTAATTTTAGGTCATCATATTCTGGTACCTTCTTAACCAATGGTACATGATGACCCAGTTCTCTGCTGCATTTCTCTGTGGCACATCAGAGTTAGGCTCCTTGTGCCTTGTTAAACTTTCTCAGTCCCACTCTCACAACTGCTAAAACATTTAGAACACTACAGTCTTTCTCAGCTGCTCTGACTGAACTCTAAGTCTACCATGGCTCTCCCCATGCTTGGACTATTCCCAGATAGAGCGCAACGGAGCTTAGAAGCAGCTTGTAATGCAAGACATTGCCATCCGCCTCAACATACCTAAATAATACATTCTTATATTAAAAATATGAAGAGTTATGGCTAAAAATATTCACACTTAGAACTCTAATCTCTCTTTTGTTGTAATGAACTTTAATTTAAGCTATAGAGGCCTCACTCAGCATGAAAACCAAAATCATGTTTTTCCTAAAGAACCAAACTAGTTTTACTTGTATCCAAAACTCCGTAAGAAAAATGTTCTACACTACCTGAAAATACAGGTGGAAAGAATGATAATGCATCACTTGCTAGGGGTCAGAGGACATTAAGCTCTCTATAGAAGGAAAAGCCTTTTTTTGCAACGTTTTTTCATTTCATCCACATTTATTTGCAGCAAAAATGATTTAAAACAATAAGAAGTTGGTTGAAGCTATCAAATAAGTTCAAAAGCTAGTTGGGAAGACAGTGAGATATTGACACCATGCTTTCAAGAACAATTTTCCTAGGAAGGCTGGCTAAAAGTATTGCTTAATAAGAATTCCTAATAAAGTGAAGCATGATATCCATCTGAACGTTTGTTACTGCACAACAATTACTCACAGATTCGAAAAAAATGTATACACAGTACATTGCTGAGAGACAACTAAATTGTGTCATATGAAGCCTTAGATTTGAGATGAAAGACATTCTTCACCTGAAGAAAATAATGAAGACAAAGTCTTTTGAAGTGGGATCTATGCTCTGTTCCTTTCAATAAGTCAAGGAAGTAAAAATTATTTCAGAAATCTAGAAATAAGCAAGATGCTGCTCTAAGATGGATTTGTGTGACTGAAAGTTTGTCTGCCCTCTCTACCCCTCTCTACCTGTTGATGCGGCACATCCACTGGCTTTCTTTGCATTCTTAGTCTATTATCACAAAATTATAGATTTCATTTTTATCCAAAAGTGTGTGTGATGGGAAGAGACCCTCTACAAAAATATCTCCTTCCAAAAATATTTTCTTTTTTGGAACTTGAGTTGCAACTGAGTCTCTTGCTGTGCAAGTTTTTTACTGTTAGTCTTCTCTGAACCATGTATCCCTGTTCAGACCTAAGGCGCTTCCCTGAGGAATCCAATTCAGACATGCTGTGAAAGGAGCAGACGCCCTGGAACATAGGAGGACATCATTGCCACAGCACACAGCCTTGCATAATGTTAACATTACTAATGTATAACTGCCACAAAATTGTCTTCAATTGCAAAGTGCAAAGAGGCATCAGTTCCTTCCAAATCACTTGGGAGGGCCCATTTTGACAGGCTTGCAGATGGCTGAACAAATTTTGCCAGTGCAGAAATGAAGTACGACTAGAAATATAAGGAAACTATATACAGTGTAGGTTCAGAATTTGCTGTTTGCCAGTGAGTTAAGACTTGGAAGACATAAAGCACAGTGCAGTGTTACCTATTGATGTTTGGAAATTCAGTCTGAAAAATATGAACTGTTTTTACAGTCTTACAGAATACCTGATTGATTCTTTTTCATATCAAATAAAAACAAAGTAGAAAAGTAAAGTGCATAAAAATACTTTGTGTAATTATTAACTGACTTCCCATGGGAGGAATTCTCCAGTCCTCTATCAACTATTCTCAGAATTCATAAGGCGTTTGTGATAAAATCTGCTGCCATCCAGATCCAGGAATCTCACACTGCATGTTTGCATTGAATCAGGTGTGGAGGGGATTTGACTATGGGCAACTGCCAGCCTACTGTGCTTTATACACAGTCAAGAACTATACAGATAGCCTAGAGGAGACAAAATAACTACAAAGATAAATAAACCAGAATAGATCTCCCCCAGAATCATAGAATTTAACTTCTTAGCTTCTCTATGAAAACAAAACAAACAAACCACAGCAAAATGAAAGCTTCAGGCATATTCCAACTTTTCAACTAGATCTCAAAAGGTCACCAGGCTTGTAGGCTTTGTTAAATCACCTTTGCTGTAAAGAAATGTTCTTTCAGATGGTAAGTCTGACCTGTCTATCAAAAGCTCTCTCTGTGAACATCATGATATTAAATTAGGCCTCTATTGACTGAACATCTTTATGAGTGTCTACTATGGAACCTCTGAAAGTAATTTTACATACCCAGGTAGAAATCTGGGATTCAAAACCAGGAATATTGTGGCCTCAAAAGCAAGCCTTTTGGAGTTAACAGAAAGAAATAATATATATTTAGCTTAGTCTCTAGCTTATGTTGTCCAGGCTGGCCTATCCCTCGAGTCATGGGTAAAATCTTTTATTTTCTTTGTTTCTTTTGAAATATATCTTCAGGAGATTTAGAACAAAATTAGATTGCTTCAGCTAGAAAAAAAAGAATAAAATAAAATAAAATAAAATAAAATAAAGTAAAATAAAATAAAATAAAATAAAATAAAATAAAATAAAATAAAATAAAATAAAATAAAATAAAATAAAATAAAATAAAATAAAATAAAATAAAATANAAATAAAATAAAATAAAATAAAATAAAATAAAATAAAATAAAATAAAATAAAATAAAATAAAATAAAATAAAATAAAATAAAATAAAATAAAATACAGTCCTGGACCTTTTGGGCTGTCCCATATTGTTTCCCATATTGTCCCATATTGTTATGGCTGTCCCATATATTGTTTCAAACAATACCTTCCTTTCAGAAACTGTTCACAGCAACTTGTTAGAGGTTTTGCTTGAAGCCACTCTTCCCTCATACTCAAAAGGATCGGAGGGGAGAGCCAACCTTTGATGAAGTTACTATCATGTCCTTTATTCCTTTAGTTCAAACAAAGACTCCAGGCCTTTGACTGTGTTCTTTTTTTTTTTTTTCATTTTTTGTGGAAAATTAAGGTGTGAGGGAAGCTGAAGGCACAGAAAAATAAATTATGTCAGTTTTGCAAATTTTGGAGCCTAAATAGCAAAACAGTTGTGACAGTGTGCCCTTTGCATATATTAAAGATGTATGTTTGGCACAAATTTGGACTAGACAAAAATAAACTGATACTGAACTGTGGATACTACAAGGTTTTAATCTGAAAACACTGGAGACCTTAGCAATGCACACTTTAGAACCGGTACTGCTCTTAAGTAATTAATAAGTAATTAGGTGCCCCTAATGAAATGAAAATTATTAGCAAATGATGATATAACATTATCTTATATTGAAGAATAGTTCTTTATATGGAACACAGTCCTGATATCAAAAAAGCATTTAACTTTCCTATAACCTTGTCATTCAGATTTGATTAAGTCTGTAGTGCAGTTTTATTTCCTGTGGTGCCCATTACTGCTAAGGAAGACATGCTATAATTACCTGACAGTATTAGAATCATTCAAAAAATAAAATCTTGCATTTAACTATAAAATATTCTTTTGAATTAATCATAGAAATGTGTATACTGCAGTGGAAACTGAGCAGGAAAGATCAGCCTGTATGAAAGATCAGCCTGTATATTTGACATATAATTGACATTCCATGTGTATATACATTGACATTATATTTGATAATAAGAACACAAATGGTTACAGCAAGTTAGCCTCCTAATTTCAGGGGATAAAATGTGATATCTTTCTTAATGTTCAGTAATATGTACAGTCCATGGAAATGATTAAAAAAAGTGCAATCACTTGAGTTCATTATAAGTCAGTATAGCTTTAGTGTAGTTGCTTCTATAGTGGCTGGAGAAATCAGAGAAGAATTAGCTGTATTTAAGGGAACATTTCCTAACAGAAAGTTATTGCAAACGGCTATTCACTTACTTACTGAGCCCCACTGCCCCCACTAAAATGTTTCAGTCAGCGTCATCTTTGAAAGCGCTCCACAATAAGCTAGTTTATGGAGAAAGAACAAGGAAGATGCAAGTCTCTCTCTCCTTTGCACCGTAACCAAGTTTATATCCTGGAGCACTTACAGAAAATATTGCTGTTAAGAACATGCTAGAGTTGTGATTTGCTCTTTCATTCTTTTCTCTTGCAACTTGGATATCCAAGGATATTGGATACTTTGGCAAACATGAAGCACATGATTTCTCCAGAAGCAGTAAGCAATCTTCTTTTTTCTTAAACAGGCTACAAAGTACCATCACGGAAGAAAAAAAAAAAAAAAAAAAGAAAAAAAAAGAAGTAATCCTTGATTTGGCAAAGCCAGAAGGTAGAGAAAGCCAGGTTTCTTTTACTGTGCATTGGAATTTATTGAAAAGTTTCTATTGGTTTATAGCAACAGAAACAAGCATTTGATGTTGATCAGGCATGATATCTGTGCTGTATAGATGTCAAGTATGAAATTTTGCTAAAGAAATCAAAATATGTGCATTTGTCCTTTTCCCTCTGGAGACTAGACATCACTGTCCTGTGTCTTGTAGAAAGAAAAATCTTCAATAGAGTATAAACTTTATGTCACCTGGATTTAGGATCAGAATGTAATTCAGTCATACTGATATACCATATCTGAAGGCACTGCTCCATGCAGATTTTTTTTTCTTTGCTATAGCCCTTTTTTTTGTGTAGATTCCAATCATTTTAAATCATATCAAAGTAATAATCTGTTATGCTTGTTTTTCATATTAAATACTATCCTAATCTATTAAGCCCTTTGGCTGGAAAAAATCAGTTCCTAATAATCTACCTTTTATTTATAAAGTGATCTTTTAAATTCTGTATAATTTACATACATTACTTAGATTCTTTATTTTTCTGAAATGCAAGCACTCTGTGGGGGAAAGACTTTAGCCATGCAGAGCAGCATTAGACAAATAATTTAGGAAACATGCAGAATACTGTATCTCTTTACCCAATAATGAAAACTGATAAGAGGAATTTGTGAAAAACAGTATGTAGATATCCAAAGCTGAATCTTATCATGGTAGATTGACCACAATTTCTCATTGAAACATATGTGGCGTTAATCTCTCATCCCTTCTTCCAAGGGTGGGATATGCCTGCCTTGGGGCAAAGCGGGAACATGAGCAGAGTTTTAATGTAGGCAGCCTTGGGTTGAGCATGGGTGAAGGGTTTAGCACCTTGCCTGAGACTACCAACAGGTTTGTTTATAAATAATAATAGTGTAACAAACACTAGCAGTCAGATACTACGCCACTTTTATGCTGTCTTGCTCCAGTGACTTCATTATTAATGAAATACTAATCCTGATCAGAATTAGGTTTCAACTATATATATTAGCTACACATTTTTGGTGAGAATGAGAAATTGAAATGCAAATTCCAGCAACTCTATCACTTTTCTATGGCTGTGACTCAAAGTAGACTTATCTTAAATGAAATTAGTTTCAAATCATGTCAGATATTGTTCAAAATTGTTGCATGCCAACTTGTGCAAAATAAAAAAAAATAAATGACAAGAAAAGTATTTATGGTCAAGACAAGAGACATGATTTGATTCATTATTAGCCTACTTAATTAATGATGGAATCCTGTCTTCAAAAATCATTTAATATATACTTAATTATATATGAAACATATATACACTTAATTATATATAAATTTTACCTATATATATTGTTTAGATATTTTATTATTTATCATAAATTAGGTTTGAAGGACTTGTGGAGGTCACCTAGTCCATATATACACATTTGTGTGTGTGTGTGTGTGTGTGTGTGTGTATGTGTCCATGTGTATCCTCCATGTAACACAGAATACAGACTCAGTTGCTCTACATTGCTTATGGTCCCAAACAATATCCAAACTTCTGAATGCATTTCTTCAGCTGATGCCAAAGGTCACTCCACTGAATTTAAAGGAATATTGATGCTTCATATTCAATGAAAATATGCTATACACCTGAAAAAGGTGATACTGATGTCCTGAAGTACAGAATATGTTTTAGAAACAGCTATTGACTAGTTTTTTTTCCATCCATAAAATATAGTTTTGTTGCACTCAGTCCCCTTTTTCCTAATGACCTAGGAAGTGCCTGTCCTAAGATGAATAGTGATAATAAGGCATTCATTTTTAAGGAAGGTCTTAACATGAAATATTAAAAAGCTGAAAGTATACATAAGCTTTTACAGGTTGTGAAATAGATTTCCTAAAATAGAACATGATGAATCAGCTTGAATTTTTTACTGACTATAAACACCATTACTTTTCTCCTCAGAATTATAAAACATCCAGAAAAGAAATTGCGGCAATGTTACCATCTACATCATTTTGTTTCTTATCCAATCTAATTACTATAATGTAATCTTATTTTTATACTGATTTTCCAAGGATAAATTATATTTCTCCTATATATTAATATAAAGAATTATTACTTGTAACAGACCAGCAATACAATATATCATCATAAATGATTCTACATATCCGTAATATCTTATTAGATTTGTGCATTTTCACTTCTCTCAGAGAACAGCTTCCCTTAGCTTTACATTTGGACATAAATTATGCTAAATCTTCATTGTTCAATGTCATTATCACAATAAATATTATAGTACTTATTATGTGAATTCTTGTCCTATCTAAAGAGGAAATATTGACATATAATTCTTTGCATATTTTGCCACTTCTGCCATCTCCAAATAAGTGCTTATGCACAAGAAAGTCTGCTCAAAAGTCACTTCTTCTATGTGCAAATATTTCTTCTATTTGATGGGGTGTTTTTAAAGGTAACTTGTACCTAAGTTCTGAAAAGATGTGGGCAAATTTGTATTCCATCAGTGTATGACAAGCTTTAGTACTTTCATCTGTTGAGTAGCTGAGCTGATATCTGATAAAATTTCAGGGACATTATTTACTACCTAGAAAATGTGGGCAAAAAAAATCTTTGTCACATCAAATCATGAAAATTAGATTGTTTGACATACAAGTATATGGAGGCAGTTACAAGCACGTATGTGAATATGGAAAAAGTCATAATCAAGGGAATATAGAAAAAGGAGAGAAAAGAGCTCAAAGTAAGAATGGTCATTGGTACTACCAGAGGATTTCCCTCTGGTTGTACCGGGCTTTGAAAATGAGGAGATCTAAGATGTAGAACAGAAGAGGATAAAGGCAGAAGAAATAACAGAGCTTCCTGTTTGACATGATCAGAATAACAAAAAGCCTTACCTTTATTATTCCCAACTGCAGAGAAGGTTGACATTTTTGACATTGTGCATTAAGTTCTTTAATACTCATGCAGAACTTGTAGGAAATACATGAAGCCTTTGAAAAAAATAGCCTTGGCTGACTGATGTAAAAAATCAACCATACCAGTAAAATGTCTCATACTAATTTTATCCCAATAAATATCAACAATTTCTTTAACAAGGCTCCTAAATGTTTCACATTCACAGCAAAAGTAACCTAAAAAGTACTATGAACTAGCATCTCCCATTAGTAATTTAAAATACTTTTTCTTTTTAAAAAGCTAAATAGGGCATCAAACTTGGCTGACAGTGCTACCACAATGCTTACTACACTAACATGTATTTTAAAATTCCTATAGCTGTTATGTTCTTTAAAACTACTTGCAACATATGACATTATCGTTAGCCTCTCTTTAAGAAAAATCTGCTACCAAAGAAGAGAGGAATAGTAGAGTTCTTCAAAGATTTGCTAGGAGGACATGGCTACTTTCTGTGAAAGGCATAGCAATTAGGATATTTGTTCCATTGCCTTTAGTGAAAGTTGCTCATTTTTAAGAACAAACTCACTACAAAAATATATTCATTTTTCTATTCATTTCAGTTATCATGGTTTCCATTCTATTTGTATTCTATTCAAGCAATTTTTTTTTACAAAAAGGGTTAACATTAATTTAATGTTAAGGGTCTAACACGAATTGATAAGGGCAAGCAAATTCAAGATAAACTGTCATTCCACTTACTCAAAGTGACAAACTCCAATAGAAATGTCCTTGTTTTGGTTTTAATTTGGGTCTCCAATATTGCTTTAGCATATTGGCTGCAACTGTGTTATTACAGAGCAATAAAAGTGGTGTCTTTAATGGACATTTTAGGTAATGAGATACATGTTAAAACATCAGGCAGAAAATAAAAGCACAACGGCCTTAATTTGCTTGATGGTCTTGATGAGCAATATGTGCAATGCTTTCAAAAAAATAACTATACATGGCTGTGAAAGTTGTAAATAATCTGTTGCAATTTGCACTGAGACCACCTCAGTGCACAATGAGTCCCATTCAGTTGATAGCATCACACCACTCTGGCGCTGTGATTTAAAAAGATCTGTTAGTTATGGATTGATATTTCCTCTTGACAAGATACATATATATATATATAATATAAGAATTACAGTGGAATAAAATGCGTAAAACTTCATTTTGAATTTGGTTTTGCCAGTTTAGCAGGAATTTTAGTGGTACAGGCCAGATTTCCTTTGATAACGAGAGCTGATTTGCCAGTTTGCTAGCAGTTAAGAGTATTCAAGATTTATGGTACAGTCCTTTAAATAACACGTGTCCTGTTTCTATTCAAATGCTCTCTCTTCCCAGATCATACCTTCAGAACTGACAACAGCATGGCTGTCAATCTGGAAGCTGAGCTCTAAATTCACACACACAAAATGTTAAGAAAAGAAGGTACTCTGATACTTGAAAGACTCACACCCCTCTCTGTGTTCTCTAGTTCACATAGGACTGAAAACTGAACATGTCAGAACATTTCCAGTTACTGATGTTTTTGAATAAAAGCAAAACCTAAACAAAACTCAGAACTCAAAGAATCTCAAGGTCACCCTTTGAGCAGCTATAATCCAAAATGACATTGGACTTTTTTTTTTGTGTGCTAGGTTTTTATGGGTTTTATTTAATTATTTATGTATTTTAAGGCCTACCAATGACTGCTTTACTCCCTTGAAATTCATTCCCTGCTAAATGATGCCAGCATTCAGTAGTCTTCAAATAAAAATAGAGCTTAATTTTACAGACACTTCTGAAATTGGCGCAGTCATCTTTCAGGAAAAGTCGCACCATGCTTCATCTGAGACTACCTTAACAGATATTCTATCATTCAGTCAAGCTCCCTTCAAAACAAAAATCCCTTTTTCATGTTTTTGAGAATGTTCCGGGAAACTGAAGACCTCCCATAAGATCTCAGAAGCAGCTTTACATTAGTGAACATGAAAAACATAAGCAGGATAGGCAAGTCGTTGTCTTGAGAGAAATTAAATTTTACTCGAACATCAACATGTAACTTAAAGCAGTACTTGAGATATGTTTTGAGAACCACTGAACTTATATTCCAACAATTTTTATGCCCAAAGGTAAAATAATTTCTGTAATATGTTTAGAACAGGTTTGTTTTAAATTCTACTAATAGAAGAGAGTGAAATGTTGACCATAAACTGCAGTCAGATACATTGGTGACAGATGCATAGAAATGCATAGCTAAGCAGACCTGAGCTATATTTTGCATGGAAATTGTTGCTTAAAATATACTTTGCACTGCCTATGGTCCACCACTATTTTAAACTCTAATAAGGAATTTTCTCAAGGGTAAAAAGGAGCATTTATTTCTAAAATAAATTAGCTTCTGCTGTGGAGGAACAATTAACATTTTTGCTATCTGCAGTTCATGCTTTGAATACAGTAATTTGGATATTGCTTGATAATGCTACATTTTACTATGTTTAATTCGGAGGTTATGGAAAGTTTGCCTTCCTATTGTGTGCTATTTATTTGGACTTCAGCAAGGCTTTTGACACGGTCCCTCACAGCATCCTCCTAGGCAAGCTCCAGAAGTGGAGATGACTGGACGGTGAGGTAGATTAAGAAGCAGATGGATGGCAGACATCAGAGGGTGGTAATCAGTGGCGCAGAGTCTAGTTGGAGGGCTGTAGATAGCCGTGTGCCCCAGGGTCAGTCCTCAGCCCAGTCCTATTCAATTTATTCATCAATGACTTAGATGAAGAGACAGAGGGCCCCTCAGGAAGTTTGCTGAAGATACGAAACTGAGAGGAGTAGCTAATACCCCAGAGGGGTGCGCTGCCATCCGGAGAGACCTGGACAGACTGGACAACTGGATGGTGTGAAACCTCATGAAGTTCAACAAGGGCAAGTGAAAGGTCCTGCACCTGGGGAGGAATAACCTCAGATACCAGTACAGGCTGGGGACCAACCATCAGGAGAGCAGCTCTGCAGAGAAGGACCTGGGCGTCATGGTGGACGACAAGTTGACCATGAAGCAGCAGGGTGCCCTTGTGGCCAAGAAGGCCGATGAGATCCTGGGGTGCATTAAGAAGAGTGTCTCCAGCAGGTCAAGGGAGGTGATTCTGCTCCTCTACTCAGCCCTGGTGAGGCCACACCTGGAGCACTGTGTGCAGTTCTTGGCAGTTCAGGGGCCTGGAACATCTGTCCTGTGAAAAAAGACTGAAAGAGCTGGGCCTATTCAAACTGAATTAAAAAAGGCTGAGAGGGGACCTGATCAGTGTCTATAAGTACCTCGAAGGAGGTACTTATATGGGGCCAGCCTCTTTTCAGTGGTGGCCACTGATAGGACTAGAGGAAATGGCCACAAATTGAGGCATCAAAAGTTCCATAGGAATTTAGGAAAAATGTCTGGACAGTGAGGGTGACAGAGCACTGGAACAGGTTGCCCAGAGAGGTGGTGGAGTCTCCTTCTCTGGAGATCTTCAAAACCCACTTGGACAGCATCCTGTGCCACGTGCTCAAGGTGACCCTGCTGTGCAGGGGTGTTGGACTAGATGACCTCTAGAGGTCCCTTCCAATCTTAAGTATTCTATGATTCTATATATTTATTATGCCCCTATTGAATTGCTCTTTCATTGGTTTTATTAAAATAATAGCATTTTGGCATTTAAAGTTACAAAGATGGAAAAGACATTTTATTAGTCTGTTACTACTAGCTGTGCTTTTGTCATAAATACCACTGCACTAAACTCCTTATAAAGCAAGAAAACTTAAAAGAAGGAATAAGAATATAGAGTCTTCATTTTTCACATGGAACATCTGGGATTCTCCAACCAAAAAAATGGTATTCCACAAATGAAAATATTTCACTTTAATGGATTAATAATCATCTTCTTCTACTTGCCATGCAGCCTTCTCTAAATCCTGGAAATCAAACCTCTCTGAATTCAGCTTGTCTCTTCT
>PTEX01000040.1:2504006-2660350 GCA_003342815.1 Eudromia elegans
AAGGAAGGAAGGAAGGAAGGAAGGAAGGAAGGAAGGAAGGAAGGAAGGAAGGAAGGAAGGAAGGAAGGAAGGAAGGAAGGAAGGAAGGAAGGAAGATTTTTTAACCCATTAGAAGGTAGCTAATCCCTTAGCTAATCCTATCTACATTGGAGATATTTCTGGTTTCTAGTTTGGTAAAGGTTCACAACTGTTTCCCAAACCAGCTGTTATCCATCACTCACAAGGTTTACGCGATGTTCTCTGCTGCCCTCATTTTTTTCAAGGCCAAAGGATTCACAGCTACTCTCCAGTCTCTGAAGGCTCCTAAAAGGACATCTGCAGCTGACAGAGGCTGATGGATTGACCTGGGGGCACAAAGCCCCAGGCAGCAATCAGTGAATCACCAAGAAATTCCAGTTCCCTTGTCACCTGCAGTTGGGGTCATGAATTTTTCTCCTAGTCTTATTTGCCTGAGTACAGAGCTATCTCTCTCTAGTGCTATTTCTTTCCCTTGCTCCCAGTTTATAGAGTTGTTTGATAATAGTGTGTCAGTAAACTCCAAATATATTTCCCTTCAGAACTGAGATATTAAATAGCAGGCTGTTTGGTTCCGGTTCTGTATTTGCACAGGGTAGGTACAAAAGGCTCTCTTTTGACTTCTAGCTACTACAGTGAGACAGACTTGATAGCAGTCTGATACTCCAGACCTTGTGTGTGATACTCCAGAACTCGTGCACCTTGCAGCACTCATGTCAGACTTTGCAGCCCCAGACTGCGCTAACTGCATATTTTTAGGCAAGTGAATCAAGCCCCCAAAGTAGGCAGAATGTGCTCTGTGTGCACCTATTTGGATTTCATTTCCTATCCATGGATTTGTGTGTGGCTACCTCAAACACAGACTTCTCTTCTTGGTCAGATGAGCCGCATATTCTGTGTGTCTGTAGCCTTTTCTGAGATGTCAGCAAAGCCAGTGTTTTAAAGATCATTAAAACAACATGCAGATCCTTTGGACTCCTGCCAGAGAAAGAGCAAACTCTTGGACTTACTAGTCCAAACATCGGGAGTACTGTTGCCCAAAGGAAGTAAAGGATGGAGAACAAAAGAAACAATAAGTAAATGGCAGATTTATTTAATCTTGTTTCTGATGCTCTTTTCCTTCTTTTCTTCAGAAACCTGTCTTTATCTCAGTTTGTACTGTTGAAGGCTTATGTTTTAAGTGACTAATAAGATTTGTGAGCAAACACTTTCCGCTTTTTTTGGGGAACCAGAGGATGTACCACAGCCCTCATATACCAGTATGGTAAAGCCATTAGGTGATTTGTTTGTCCTGTCTAGTGAAAGAGGACAGAACCATGACAAAAAAAATGTGCCAAAGATACTCTGACAGCCTCTAAATAGAAAATGACACTTTAGTCATGTTAGGAAGTCAACTCAAGGCTTTCTTCTCAGTATCAAGCATTCCATGCTAACAGTTCTGGGGCAGTCACAAAACCAGAGGCTCAAAAGGGACTTAAAATAGCTTTAAAATTTCTTTTCTATTTTCTATCTTGTTTGGACAGTCTTGAGCTATAGGAAACCTGTCAAGCAATTTTGAAATGGAAATAGATTAAAACAGAAATTTTAGTCAAGTAACACACCGTCTCCCAAATACTGGGAAAGTCCTCTCCTACCTATGAATTCCACAACTTCTCCCTAGTCTTCTTTCCATAAATTTCACCAGTATTAACTTTTATTCTGTTATCTTTTAGTTGCCTCTACTATACAATTATTCATTTTTATGGACATCTTCTACAGGAGATAGGCACGTTGTCTTACTATTGGCAAAACAGTTCATCCAAGGCAGACCACTGAAAATGGTGTGAGTAGTTCAAACTGCTCTGATTTTGTGAACCTTCATATAGAACTGTTATGAGTTATTTCTTGGCTGTGCAGTCCACACACACAAGAAGAGGATGTGTTCTTCATTGTATAATGTAAAGCAGCTCAGAGTCGTGCTGTGGGAGACAATTTGAACACATGCTCACACAGATGTTTGAATTCTGAAACTCTGCTGCATGTTTTGGGGTTGAACCAAGGGGCTTTTTCTGGATTTTCACATGCCAAAATGTGGAAAACCAGTTTAAATACCCACAGCACTGAGGCTGAACGTTACTTAAATACTATAAATTGTTGCTATAACACTGAAGCCTTCAGAAGAAAGTCCCAAAATATAGACATAGACTTGCTAAAAGTGTTTTGGCTATATTACTGTTTTGGGGTATTATATAAAGGAAATGCTATTTCCCTTGCATTTTATCAGCAAAATAATATTCATTGAAAACAAAGCCAGGGAAAGCTATTGAGGTCAGTATGAACTGTCATTACAGTATCTGACAATTAAATCACACGACTTGGGTATTAAGAGTTTAATTAGGAGTACTGTATTTCTAAGGACTATCATGAGAGCAATCAGCATGAGAGCTTATCTTTTTCAAAGCATTTTGATGATTTCTTTATGTAAACACCTGAACCTGTTATTTTGTATTAACTCTTGGTAATGCAAATGCAGGGCCACCAAATTCCACCAATGTATAGGGACACCCATAATAATTCTGCATGGGAATAAACTTGGCAGTAGCAAAATGCCATTTCTTGATGTTCATTGGTTGTTTGGTTCTTATTATCAAGCAAGTGCAACTGCTAGAAGCAAAGACATTTTCATACTATCCAGATCCAAAGCAAAGTACTGGGTCTTAGATGACACAAGACACAAATCAAGCAAGCAAGAAGTCAGTATAACAACGAAATCTACCATCTCCATGTATCTAGTAAATGCTTAAAAATGCAACTGATGAAAAAAGTCATAGAAAATAAGATTTAAGTGTAATAAACACAACAAATCACACATACTACAGAAAGCACAGCAGACATTTTCATTATAGTTATGTCTGTGTTACTCTAGTTACTCTAGCTCAGTACAAGCCATTAAGCTCAGGTGTGAGCAGGTCCCTTAGTTACATGTCATTTTGTATCTTTTCATCCTTGAGTACAAATTTTAAAATCTTAACTCATACTGCGATATTCACCCTGTAATATAAAATCTTATCTACTCTCTCTTTAATTGCAGCAGCTTATCTTTTAAGCTGTCAGCTTCAACAAGAAAATTCTGTCTAAGCTTATTTATCCCCACTACACTCCTTGTTCTGGGACTAAAGCATATCCGCTAGACCTGAAAGGAATGTTATTATATCGTCATTCCTTGTTTTCCAAAACCAATTAAATTACAAATGCTAACAGCAGAAAGCAGATTTTACTGTACAGCAGGAAATGCCTCTACAAAATCTAGGGCACATTTCTTGAATTAGACTAAAAATACAATACAGTAAAGTTAACGGTAAGCTAAGCCATCTTTCTGTCATGGCTAGTTTATTCCTTGCTATCAGTGTAATCTGGCTTTGAAATTATTAATGTCAAAAAGATTCAGTGCTTCCACTCCTCTTCCCATAGATTTAAGGCAAGACAATTTCAGAGTACCTAATCACTGCATCATGGCACAACTGTTATTTTTTAAGTATATGTTTAAATTGCCCTATAACTTAAAACCTCCTGATCAAAATGTATCTACTAGTAGACAAAGTACAAATCAATGATTAAGCTTGAAATGTATTAAAAATATATGTCCATTTTTTATCATAATCACTGAACCCAGCAGTCTGAGAAAGGGTAGATATTTTATACCATGATAATGCAGGAAGAGAGCTTGATTACTTTGTGGTAGCACACAAGATCTCTCTCAGTAAAAGCCAACTATAGCAATTCAGTGTAGTATTGCTTCAGTCTAGTAGCTAGATTTTTTCATCTTCCTATGAAAAAGGAATGAAACACTTCTTAATATTTAACTCCCAGCATCCAAAATGAGGAAAACATGCTCCTCTGGGCACATTCCACAGCAAAGAGTCTATGGAACAAGCACCATGTTAAGGGGATATAGAGTACAAGGAGTAGGAATAACAGATATATCCTTTTTACACCACATCAGCACAACATGTTGAAAAACTTTAGCCTTTTTGTTTGTTTGATTGAGTGTGATGGGCTTTGTTTGTTTGTTTGCTTCTTTCCTGTACTAGAGAGCACCTTATTTCATTTCTCTTTATATAATATTTGATACTGCTCTTTGAGAAAAAGATATGCTCCCAGTACATTTCAGGGACAAAAAGAGCTATTATAAATAGAAATATATCCTATTTAAAATATACTTTCAGACTTTAGAAAGCCTCTTTCTGTTCCCAGACATTTGTAGTCATTCACAAAACTTTATGCTTAGAATTTCTGAAATATCCTGGAGTCTTCAAAGAATATTTTTAGGATATCTTCAGGAGAAATACAAATTCCTAATCTTATCATCCGAATGCACAACCCAGCATTAGTCTACAGATCTGCTGCTGTCTTTTGAGGAGGGGAATATCTTGATGATCCCCTCAGGTATTTCAGAGATTTGATGGGGTGTGTGCTTATCTCATTCATATTTGCTTCCCTTTACATAAGAAGCATTTTTTCTACTTTTAACAGCAGAGTAGAAACTATATATCATAGGAAACCTCCTCTTACCAGGGCTGCAGAAAACCTAAGAGCTTAATTTCTTTACCACTAAATAGAGTATCCCTTATCAAAGATTCATCTGTTCCTCAGAAAATATAAGAATATCCTGCGTGCAGCAAGACAAAAGCCCTAACAAAGGAGCTTCACCACTCGGAATCCTTTATTTAATGTAGAGCAGGACACAGATGGAGAGAGTGACAGAGAGAAGAGAGATTGCTTCAGAAGAGCATATTCACAGACAAGGAAATAGCATGAGTACCTAAAGAGCATTGTCTTGTCATGGAAACATACAAAGATCTACACAAAACACCATATCTGCCTCTTTTCTACAAGCTCCCTCATCTGCAGATCACTTCAGAGAAAAAGAGATTCTCAGGTGGACCCTTCTAACCTCAATCAAATGGCCTGAATATCTTTAAAAGGACTCTCCTTGTTTCCCCCTCCAGAGAAAGTCAAACAAAAAGCTAAAGGTGTAAATATGCATTTACACATTACAGCAGGGAATAGTAAACACCTCAAAAAAACACATAAAAACAAAGTAAGCAATCAGTAGTACCTCAAATAATTTCCCAGACACCAGAAAATTCTAATCTACTCAGGCTAATGAGAACATGGTGCAAATACACTGGGACAGCAAGCATTGTCTAATCCTCAGGATAGGGTTATAAGGACAGAAAACCTCTCCTTCTCCTCTAAAGGGCTGTAAGATAAACCAGAGGTGGCTGGTATTGTCAGGAGGAAGCCATCAACTGGTCGATGAGTACAGGATGATGAAAATAAAAATTTTTATAAGCTCTTTGAGCCATGAGGAGGCTCATCTAAACCAGGACACTTCCTCCCCAGTCCTTCTAAAAGTATAAAAGGAAAAGAAAAAAAAAAAAAAAAAAGATTGAATATTTGCAAAGTAAGTGCCTTCCACACCAGAATGAGCAGATAAATGTGGCCAGAGCTGATTCTCATTTCTTCAGCATTCAGTGAGAACTTCTTCATTAGTCCTTACTGCCACCGGAATGGCAAGATGAGGGGCTTGGAGAGAAAGTGCTGGAGCTGGAGGAGTCAGAGGATGCTTGATTAATTCCTGCAGCTGCCCTAAAAAATGTACTTTCATGCCAAATATATATTACAAAAAAAGACTAAAGGAACTGAGCTGTATCCTGAGCATCAGTTTTAAATGGCAACTATATTTTGCTTATACTTAGTTCTAATATGATTTCTAATCATTACATTATGAAATATACAGTCAGGCATTTCTAATTTTCCAATTTTCCTTACACCTACCAGATCAGTGAAACTGGATGGGCACAATTCCAAAAATATACATATAGAAATGTAAGATTCTGTAAAAAAGTATTTCACCTATGAATCAACATTGGAGTTTATGTAGAAGCTGGGCATTATCCTCCTAGAATAATTAAGCTATCACTGAAGAAATACAGGAACTGTAGCTAATGAAAAAAATGCAAATGTGGTTCATTACATGTTAGTACTAAGTGTTACACTGAGTAATGCTTCATAGATGCATTCTTCAGATTTGTCAAGCTTTACAATTTTCTTGTAATGGCAATGGAGAAAAAAATCATTCTTAATTGTAATACCTTTGTCTAGGAGAGCAAAGCAACTATAAGCCATCTTGTAAAGGTATTTATTGAAACATAAATAACCTCAATCTTAGATTTGATTGTTTCTGCTCATGAATGTGTACGTATTTGTGTGTTCGTGTACGTGTGATTAATTCCGGTACTTTTTGCTGAATTAAGTTTCTAAAGCAGAAATATTTAAATACAGGAGCAATGGATTTAAGTGATTATGTCATATGAGCCACTATCTCAGTAGATGAGGAAAGTCCGAGTGCTCCATTTATAAACGCACACAGTCCAATGTAAAACCCTGCAGACATGTATCATGTTTTAAATAGACAACAGGACTAGATACCTACTCTCTATCAAAAGCTAGTAACAAGCTAGAGTCTTTATTCTCACTAATATTTTGGGTAAGGATTAGCCCTGCTTAGGTGTTCCAGAAACTGCATCTAGGAACTCAAGACGGTATAAGGCTCCTTCAGGTATTGGCTTCCAGAAGAAAACATCTGTGTTGAGTGAACGGACTTTTGAAAAATCACACTGTTTTGTAAGCTCTTCATGGTTTAGCACTGTGAGACTGCACTGCAAATGTTTCCTTATACAACAATGACAGAAGGAGACTGTGAGAAAGGAGACACAGGCGATATCCAGAGACTAAACTAGACACCAGAGTGGGGTGCCTATGTGTGAAGTTACACTCAGTAGAAAAACTAGTGAGAAAGGGCATGGAAGGAAGTTTTTAGAATTCAAATCTAGCTCCTTTTCAAGAAAAGCAACATCTAGGGAAGAAGCTTGTGATGAAAATTGGATCCCACCTCTGAAAGACACATGGATTAGCCTGAGGGTTGCCTCGGCTCTGAGACTAATAGCTTAAAGGTGTACAAAAACTGCATTGAAACCAAACTCACTCCTCTAATTGAATGTTAATGCTATTATTTTCTTTATCTGCACCTGTTAAATGATCAGCTGCAATATAATAAATTCCAGTTACCTGTCATCTTAAAGATTCTCCAGCATTAGGAGTGATTTCAGTGTTCTGACAAACTTCCCGCATCTTGACCTTGAGTTATGAGTATCCCAACGAACACTGTTTTCTTTTCAAAAAATATTGGAATCATCCAATATTCAGATCTCATAGAAATTTATGAGGTTCACTTTCACTCATCTGTAAAAATGCCAGGCCTTTAGCTGGAAAGCCAGAACTGGTCATAAAGAAAACCAATGGACATAATACCCAAAACTATGCATCTCTGTTCAGAATAACAAGAGAAGGAATTTTGGACAAGCTCAGGAGTACATAATATATAAACTTTATGAAATAAATTAAAATTTAGCTGTAATTTGATCAAATTGTACTAAAAGGACCTACACAAGCTCACATTAAATTCTCTACTTTTTCTCCTTTCCCTGACTGCTAACATAAAACACATGTAGATGAACAAAGCACTCTAAAACCTCTTGCCAGGAACATCCTGATTTCAGATGGCCTAAGTACTCAGCAGTGCCTCTTAGGACCATTTAGTTGCCTCCTCTTCTCTTTTTTCTGGATCAACAGAGTTAATGAATTTAGCATTATGTTGTACTCTTTTTCAGGTTATTTTACTACAGCAAAAATTTCTATTTCAATATTTTAAAAACCTTGTAATTAAAGCATTAAAAATATTACAAAAAATGAAAAAAAAAAAAAGAAAACATGTAAATGATGCTTAAAGTTCTTTGGTCATTTTCATTATAAACATATAGCCATATCTGATGTTCATTGGAATAAGTGGGATTTAAGGAAATGACTGAAAGATAAGAATTCAATATATTAATGGAATTAAATTATTGCAGTTTAAAGGGGACTTCAGAAGACCTTTTGACTAATTTAATATTTTTTCCTATGAGGGCAGAATCACATTTAGATAAACTGAAAATCCAGCCAGAGTAATAGAAAACTCTCAAAGTCTTGAGCAAATCATTAATCCTACACATTTAATTTAGAGCCCAGTGTGGTGCTGCTAGTCTCAGCCATCATGCAAATAGTAGTATAAGTTTCAAAGACATTAAACTTAGATGTATCACATTACTGAGAGAGTTATGACAAATGTTTTTTTCTGATCCACAGTGAGACCTCAGTGTTCAATATCCCTTAAATATTTCATTTCTTTTATGTAGTGTGGTGGTCTAATGTTTCATATGGGTGAGAAAATGAAAAACTCATGGGAATGAAAAGAAAATGAAAGGGAAAGGATGTGCCAAAGAGAAAAGAAATAGAACCTGATGTAAAAAATCTTTCTGGTTCACTTGAACTGAAATGTCAAATAACCTGTTCCTAATGCTTCTAGGTCCTCCTGCTGTTACTGATTCTGCTATTCTTAAAAGCTTACCTGAAAAAAAAGAAGAAAAGAAAAAAAAAAAGATTTAAAATTTCAAATGTTCCAAAAGCATGTGAGTTTTTAAATATGGTCACTATATATGGGTATACATATAGCATTTGGGAGGTTTAGTAGCTCATACTGTATTTGGACAACAATTTTCATAGTAGGTTTTAAAAATCAATCCTGGTTTCCCTAATGGGTTACTTATTTTTCCTAAATCACAAACCATTGTGATCTATCTCCTAGCAACTGCTAGAAAGCCTAGCAACAGCAGGATTTTATTTCTGTACATCACTTTGGTGGTGTAGACTCTTTTATCTGTGATCGCATAAAAAAATAAGACGTGTTTAAAGCCTCTGGACATGGTCCTTCTAAGCTCAGTTGTATGGAATTGTATTATGTTTAGATAAATATTAATACATATTTGTTCTATGTAATATTGCTATAGTATATTACTGTAAAATGTAAGTAATTATGCAGTTGAGAGAAATAATCAGAGTATATAAAAGTTTCAAGTTCTGTATGTGCAAATCACTACAAAGTAAAAGGTTCCGTCTCTATCTACCCACAACCACTCAGCAAGCTCTTGATTTAGTGGCCCTTTCCTTATCTTAGCAGCTGGCAAACATCTAGTAGCATAGGATATGGTTAAGAAACATGTCATTATGTTCTTTGCAGTAAAGTCTCCTCTACCAAACCAGACAATACTCCTCCAAACAGAGGATGATACTGCCATAAGGTACCAAGGCTAAGCAGCCTCCTCAGGTCAGTGCTTGAATTTCCATATGGAATTCTGCCTCATGAGAGAAGGATGGTGCCTTGGGGAATTAATTGTATCTTTCCTTGAAGTTTTCTTTATCCTGAAAGTATCAGAGTTTCAGCTCAGAAAATTTAACAGCTTCCCAGAAAATAGTAAATAGAGTGGAAAGCCTCCATTTGCTGTTGTCATTATAGCTAAGATGATGGACAGCAAAAAGTCCAAAAAAGAGAATATTAAAAGTGTAGACTTCTGAAGCACTGTAGAGAATATAGATGTGAATGTGACCCCCCATGCTCTATTTCTCATATAAACTGTAATTTATAAATGAATTCATTTCTAAACAAACTACATAATTTCAACAGATTGCTGAATATGAAAGAAGAAAAATTCTCTCCTGGGATAAATGGATGCACTGACTTTTACATTTAAAGATGAATTTTGAGAATGGTCTGAGGACTAAACTACAGGAAAAAAAAAAAAAAAGAAAGACAGAGTTACTACTAAGAAAATGTATCACACAAAGGGCACATGTCCTGTTATCTCTTAACCTCTGCATGCAATGAAGCAGAACCCATCCTGGCTTTCCAATATCTGTCTTTTCATTCCAGTATAGCCCAAGGTGCTTTTCCTATTGTTTAATGTGCTGTATCACTCATATACAAATCTCCAAATTAGGGACTAGTCAGTAGACTAATTTAGAAAGTCTCTACTTGTTTTTTTTAAGAGATTTATTCTGCTACCTGCCAACTCAATACTAAATAGACTGTCATTATAAAAGTCCCTGATACATATCTTTATCTATTAGTTTGTTTATAAATTTTCTATTACAGATATTTCTACTTTTTATTCATTCAGGTCTGTCTGTATTAGAGGATGTGTACCAAGAAATGACTGAACCGTTTCAAATGTATTCTTTTAAAAGTTCAATATTTTAATCTCATAAACCTTTTTATGTTTGCATTAAATTGTTTTTTTTTCCCTATGCAGTAAATAGCTATATATGTTCTCTATCTCCCTACATCTACCTATAATTATCTATAAAAGTATATACAAGTATGTAAGAATGCTGGAGCCTGAACAGCTGCGACAGACGTACTAAAGGTCAATCTTATCCCATATAAGTACAGGCAGAATATTCACCCTAGTTAAGTGTGTGGGTCTGATACAATTTTTATTAGAACAATTTTACAATTTGGTAGAAATTTTAAATTAGTCACAAAAATTACAGAAAAAGAAGGATAACATCTGAGGTATATTTAGGTAGTAGAGGAGCATAGGTCATGACAATTGAAAAATGTTTTTTCAATTATATTTTCATGCTTATAGAACAGAAATAATTATGGAAATATTGCCTATTAACCCAGAAAAGGTGATTCTTATCTTATATCTTAGGCGCAAGCAATACTTTTATCATATCAGGGAAAAAAAAAAAAACTTCTTGAAACTTAATGATCAGTTTCACTATTGTGAATCACTTCTATCACAATGGATGGCTCAGAAATTTTAATTCTAGCTGTGTTTATTTTCCATAACAAAGCAAAATGAGATATGGATGCTTCATCTCATCTTTATCAACTCCCTGAAACAGAAGCACTGGCAGGATCAAGAACATGTCTTACAGTTCTTGAAGGCATCATGAGTAGATGGGAGTTTTGGAACAGCCTTATAAGCAGATGATATTTTGTTTTCTGTCTCTAATCCTATCTTGTCTATCTTTGGCTGGAGTATTTGACATTTTGAGAGATTGTCAATTATATCACACATTTTCTTAAGGCAGACATTCTGTTACAGGGATATGACCTACTGATAGGAAACAAAGGAAGTCTGTGCTGCCTTCTGCATCTGCACATTCAGACTCTGACTAAACTCCTGCAGACTTTTTTCCTTCAAAATCGTGGAGCATACCTGCAGAAATTGCACAGGAACATAAACTTCTGATAACACGACTCACTGCTCTTCATTTTGTTTCCCACCAGAATGCTATAAATGTGGAGCAAAGCCATTAAAAACAGATACCCAAGAGAAGGAGTGTATAAGTTGTGGAGTGAAGGAAAAGTTCACCACTGGCATTTCACAGTGAAGTAAAGCAATGGTGTATATGTGATTCTGTGATATGTAAACTTTTCATAGATAGACATCGCTAACAACAAAGTGACTTGTCATTCTTCTAACAAACATGCACTAATTTTTAACTAGACAGACATCTACTTCTTAGGAAAATAGTTGGAGATGTCTTCATAAACTACTTTATCAGATAAGTGATTGTAACCACCACGGATTAAGTTGTCTCCAAAAAGGCAACTTATTCTCCTCATAGCAACAAAACACCACTTGTCTTTCTGATACTCTGTGATGCTTTATAATAACCTCTGTTTTCTAAGTTCATCAGAATCATGCAGAAGGTCAGACAGTGCCTGAAGAGTGATGCAGGAACCTTTGCTTTTGCCATTGTCTAACCAGATATGTGATATCGTTTCATGACAAGCTAAAAATCACACCCTGTTTTGTAGCTTGGTATGTATAGAAAAAATGGCAAACTTGAAGATATATTGGAAGGAGAGAAGATGCTGTCTGGTATTTCTTACCTTTCTGTTTGGAGAGTTTGTGCTCAGTTTTGTAATGCCTATACTTTGGTGAGGAAGGAAAATTCTCTCATTATGGAAGTAGCATCCAGATCAATTCACTATTTTACTGCCAATAGCTTTTTTATATTCTTGGAATCAGATACAGAAAGGGATATAGGCAGAGATTAAACATTTAAACCCAGAAGTTTCAGTCCCAAGGCCTTTCCCTCAATTAACTTCCTAATCTATTTCCAGAATGGAAGTTTCTCAGGTACTTAAAGTTTTTATGCTTCTAGCACTCAAAAATCATGCCAGCTGACATCCAAGGCATGCAGATTCCCATCTGGATTAACAAACTCAGCATTTTACCACCTAATCTGCATTAAGAGAATATTCTTGTAGGGCAATTTTAGTAAAGTACCAGTAATATTATCATACCTGAAGAATGTAACAATGGTTTATCAGAACAATACCACTCCCTATATACATGAACATCTAGATTATCACTGAATTTGGAATGTGAAGTGTTTATGACCTTCAAACAAGGATATGTGATTTATTTATGTGATAAAAAAAATACAACTCATAGAAGAAAAACAGATGATTGTAAAAATAGACCCTAAAAATATAGGGAAAAAGCATGATAGTGGCTTTGAAAGTGCAGGTTCAAAAAGAAAATAAGACGTCCCAGAGCTATACATAAAATTCCTAAGTGGTTTATTACTGCTTATTAAAGGAAGACCTTTGGGAGCTGAGGAAATTCAATTTTAGGTCTAACAAAGAGAACAAAATTCCAGTATCCAGCTTATGTGAAAGAGGCTGTATACAGTGAATGTAACATTGGATTGCTAACCAAAGAACAAAGCGCAAGTGAATGGATTGTGTTAAGAACCATGGGCAGACATCCATCCCCGCTAGTTAGAGGAATCTGGCAACTTTTGTCATTGCTAGTCCACAGTGGTAGTGTTGTCACCCAAGGGAATGCATGAGATTTTTGTCACACTGGCACTCACCCTTCTCTGTCTCTCTGCTACAGCTGACACCCTTTTCATGTTACGGGTCATATACAGGCTCTTGGGGAATGAAATTCTGTAGTTTGAACATCTTTGCTTAGCCCATTTCTGTTTAACTGCAATTGGTGCTTTCACTTGGATCTTTGGCCTTTACTTAAAGGTGAAAAGAAAGAGCAATTGGGATGGGGACAGCTAAAATGAAGATAAATGGGGCAAATGTCCTCATCTTTTTGGGAAAGATAATGGGGAAATTTTCTGTGACAAGAGGGTACCTGGGTACCTTTGCATTCTGCAAGGCTTCCCTGGAAGACTCATGGTCTCCTGCTGGGATTATAGCTGTCTGAGACCCAGCAAACCTAAGCCTGGCAGTGATATGGCCCACCTTTATGACAGCAGCTCAGACTGCGGAAGAAATTGATAAGTGAGAAAGAGCAGTTACAGAGCCAGGAGATGTAACTGCACCATGGAAAAGCACTATATCCTAAAGGGACAGTCAGGGAGTCAGAAGATAGCAACTCGGCAATTTCAAGGAGCTTTTCCAGGGAGCAGCAAAGGCAAACCCTTGACCGCATTAATCCTAGCAGCTCATTAATCCTAGCTATCTTCTGCATGTATTAAACAATTAATTACTGTTTTGCGCATAAGCTGTGTGTATCCAGTTCATGCAATCTCTTAATGCCCAGCTAAAGATGTCAGAGGAAGTGACCAGCAAGGAGAGGTTACACCTGAGTCACAGTAGCTGCTGACACAAATAATATTATGTTTCTATCTCTTCCCTCTAGCAAGCAGAGATCAAACAAATTCCTTTCCTCTTTTTCCACCTTCTCCCAGAAGCACAGCACTGCTACTTGTCAGCTATATTTTTCCATAGTTAAGCACCAAGACCAAGGGTCTGTGAGCACCCTGGAGGCTGCTGACATAGCAGGCAGAGTTATATGGTACAGAAAAGGTCAAAAAGAACATAGAGGACAAGGCAAAACAGTAATCACGCTTGCCCAAAAGTGTTGATGTGTGTGACTGAATATGAGGAGAGGATTAGATTGATGACACAGACAGCTATTGGGAATCTATCACTTTTTATCACATCATATGTGATTTGGCTCACTGTGGAAGTCATCAACATGTCATTGTGTTTACCTAGTCTGCACATTTATTCACACACTCTTAGGTTGCCCCTGGATGTCCCTCTTCAACTAGCACCTCTAATCTGGAGGGCATTGGCAATGGTCCTGTGCGGTTTGCTGCACAGATGTTGCTGTCCCACAACCAGATATCCATCTGGAGCCCACCCCCCATGGGAACCCCCACCCTACAGAAGCTTCAGAGTATGAAGGTCCAGATGTGCTTTTCAGCCTCTATCCCTTACGCTATCCAAAAGTAAGGGTTTGGTGGGCAGTCTTGTAAACCCCAGGAACAACTCTGTCCATCCCAAACTTGCTAGTCACTGATCAGGGTCAAAAGGTTCCAGAAGACATTAGACACTCTCTAGTATACATGTGTGGCATCCTGAAATTTCATCTGGCAAGTCATGGTGCCTTGATGCTGATCCTTTGATATGAACCCCATGATGGTTGTCCTGTCTCCCAAAGTGCAGTCTTGATGGTCTGTGCTGAGCTTCTGGATGTAGAACCTCTGCCTTGCAAGGGTGAAAGCTGTCATAACCTATCAGAAGTCATTTACTTTGTAAGTCAAAAAGATTTCCAGAAGGGCAGATGACAGATCATTCAGGGTATTTTTCCAGAGTAGCTACCACAAAAAGTTAAGAACACATCATTCCACCCATAGCAAACCTTTCTCTGCTCAACAAAGGTTTGGGAGCCTAGTGCTAGGATGTCACTCAGAAACAAGCATAAACAATGGAAGTAAAAATAAGATGTGCTTCCACATGTGAGGCCTTCTATGAGCTGGCACAGCACCATCATCTCCACAGCGTTTGCCAGCTGAGGAACCAATACTCCAGAAGGTAAACATTTTGTGGGAGAGATTTTTTCCAGGCAACTCAAAACATCAAATATAGTAGTGATATTCAGTCAAGGGGAGAAGAGAGCTTTATGCAATGCAAACCATTTAAAAGACTCTAAATGCAGGAAAATTTTAATCCACCCCTAATGAGACACATTACTTGTTAACATGGTTCCATTGCCACTTAGAGCCTGTGAGAAAAAGCATGAATTATTAGTAGTGAAAACTTCCAGAAACTATCATCTGAAATAATATTATAATTTATACCTACTCTTATGAGGAAGAATGACATTAAAAATGTGTGCTTCACCTTGACTTCTGCAGTGTTTGTGCTTTGCCTTGTTTTGCTGATAATAGAATACAAATATTTATTGCCTTGAGGTAAAAGGAAACAACCCGGCTTCCACAGAAATAGCTACATGGTCTATTTAAATGTATTTAAATTGAATCATGAATTGGCAAGAAACTTTTAAGATTAAAATGGAAAAATTATCATCTCTATTAGTGGACATTGTTAACGTATCCATTTATTAGAAAAGACAAGTAGAATTAAATAAAAATGGTTTGCCCTTGGGTAAAAATTAAAGTGAGTGCTGGGAAGAATTAGAATAAAGGACAGTAATTTTTTTACCTTCTAAGATCAATTGCATTTTCTTCTGGTTCCAAGGTGCTAGGTAGGTTATACAGTAAAGATCAACTATTGCTCCAGGGAGGAGAAAATTGATAGATTCATTAATTCACAAAGAAAACTTGAAATCTTCCTAACTAATCCAAGAGGGCCTAAAATCATCATCACTTGCAAAGCAATATAACTCAAATTTAAATACTTATTTGCAACCACTTAAATAATTTGTTTTAAAGAAAAACTCATAAAACTCTTTGATATGTTTTCCAAAGAGCTATCAAATCATGCAAAATCTCTTATATATTTTTAAAAGGAAAAAGAAAAAAGGCTATCAAAAATGAAAGAGTAATATTTACATCTGCATACATGTATAAAAAGTATTAAATATCTGAAAAATCTTCAGCTTGAGTGAAACAATTAAATTAAGGGTGACTTTAAAATTCATGTATATGGATCCTATTCCCGAGTGTTCACTCTCAGACCTTCAAGATATTGTAGAAATAAAACATTTGTATGTTCTCGAATATCAGGGGGTGATTTCCACGGAATCAGATCCAATTAAAAATACACTTGATACTACAGACAAAAAGAGTAACAAAGGGCAAGAATATTTTGCTAGTGTTGAGTCCCAGGTGCAAGACAGTTCTTACATACAGCTGAAAGAAGATTGAAATGATTTGTTCATGTGTTTTAATAGAACAAAATGATTTTTGAATGTTTCCATATCAAAAAAGGGAATAGAGATCTGTAAGTGTAATGAATAAGAGCTCAAGATATGCACCATACTCTAAATCTGCTTGAAGAACATCCCATTACAGATCTAATTTCTCTTATGATCTAAAAAAGTATGCCTTATTTTCTCCATAAATATGTGCCTCCATAGCTAAAATGTGATTATTCATGCATAAAAAAATTCTATGTCCACATTTCTGCTTCCAAGTAAACTGAAGAGAAAATATTTTTAAATTTCAAAGTTCTCGTTTTCATATACACAATTTGTTGACATTATTTGATGGCATGACAACACAGAAAAATTTTATAGCTGTGTTTCAATTCCTCACAAATACAAGATATTTTACACTGCAAAGCGGTTAAAGTATGAGCTGCTCATACACCATAAATCTCTAAATTAGTTGCAAGTACACTGAAGAAGAATCCTGCCATCATTATGTGCAATGAAAAAAGAATCAGTGAAAAAAAATCAAGTCAATTTTTATTCTTCACTTAAGACAGTGATATTTTAGTCTCGATTTAGTTTGACTATACAGGAATATAATAAGGACCTAGGGAATAATTAATATAATCTAGAGAAGACAAATACCATTAGCAATTTTCTCAAACATTACAAAAGAACCACAAAATAAAAAAATAAAAATAAAGGGAATAGAAGTAAAGCAATAAGAGGAAATTGTGGTTCACACTGTCCAAGCAACAACTTTTAAAAGGGTAACTATGAACGTAACAGTTCAAAAGATTGCATGTACTTATGCATATATTTCCAGAGCATATTGTAAACATACAGAATTACATCAGGAAATATACTTTAAAATGTGCTCTGGGCATAATTCTAACTCTCTGAGAAAATCAGATAGAAAAAACTACAAAGTATTAAACTGATATCCATGTCTGGACTATGCACATATCCGTTTGAAGCATATTGTCTAGCCCACTGTAACACAATCTGAACAGGAAAAATCACTGGTCTTCATCAGTATGGTAATTTCTGTATTTTTTCTTTGTTTAATAAATTCCATATGCTCTTGACAATTACTGAGAAATATTCATTGAAATAATCCCCCTGCATTCACATATGACGTACAATACTGTTGTTGTTAATGTAAAGATTAATTGCTAAATATAGCATTTCTGTTATAATATTGAGTTGTCTGCAAGTCTTCATACATCTATCATGCCTTATTGATCTAAATTATACTCTAAGAGAGTTTTCCTCAGATTTTTCATAGACTGACACTGTCATTTTTGTCTCATCTCTTTAAAGCTGCAGCAGGTTGCATTTCGTTCCTGTTGTTATTCCTGCCACTCACTGTTGTTGCTGCTATGATTTAAAATAAATTTGGAATCATCAGGACAGGCATTAGTTTAAAGGTATCCTCTCTGAAAGGACATAAAAGATAGCCGTTAACACCTTTGTAACCCAAAACAACAAAGAAAGATATAAGCATGACCACTACAGTGCTCTTCTTGCTTTTTTTGCTATTTGAACACAAGCGTCACTCAATAACCTTCCAAACGGAGTAGCTTATAAGCTGTCTAGAGAAAGGAATATTACTTATTCTATGTGCTAGAATCTTTCCTCCTGGCACAACAAGGTGCAAACTGCATTTCTCTGTGCTAATAAGGTTTGCCACATAAGGAAAGGAACCAACTCTAGTTTTGTCAGGAAAGCAGCTTTAATTTCCATCTTCAAGTCTAGAGGGGAAAAGTGACAAAGGAGTGTCTGGAATCAGAGCACAGGTGTCTTTCCAGATGTTGCCATACCACTCACTGCTAATTCGGAAGCTAGCACTAGCTCTTACAGTCCCCCTGCAGAGGGAAGATAGATGCTATTTTACTTTGGAAAGTTTGTTTGTAATGAAGAATTTAAGCATAAAACATGTTTGTTTTTCATCTTAGCATTTATGTATCTGCAAATGTTGCCTGATTGGATGATCTTGCAGCCTTTGGCAAAATTTAATGCATCAACCTCTTGTGTGTATTGCGGTCAGGATAAGTATGAGTTGAAAAGGGTAGGAGAAAAAGTAAGAGGAAAGAAATTCTGAAAGCGCCTGGACAGGGAAAGTGTTTACTTTCTTTAAAAAAGTTTTATACAATCCACGTTTGTAGGAGAGTTATAATTACTTGAAATTAATAGTGCAAGTTTTCCTTCTTGCCTGAAGCCAGACCCTCTTATGTACAACACGCAAGCTGATCACTGCACTAGAGAATAAGATTCATACCCTTGGATGGCTGACCTTTTGAGGCACCCATATGGACAGCAATATCCAAGATCCCATCAAAAACTGGGCTGGTTTCAATTAAACTGGAGAGATTAGAGAAGAGAATATACTTGCAGTGTATGTTAAAATTCTAATTCATGTAAGCTAATTATACCTATGTGATATAACAAGCAAGAATTTAGTCATTTTAAGCTCTCCCTGTAATAAACAGAAATAGGCATACACCTCCAGAAAGCAGTGTAGACTGCCTAAATTCTGAATCCAAGTGGAAATGGCCAGGAAATACAGAAGGTTTACACCTCCATGTAGTATTTGGTCCAGAGGTTCAAATGATTTTCTTCATTTCAGGTTTGCAAAAAGCATATAATACAAGTATAAACAGCAAAGATCTTTGGCCTCCACAAGATCAAAACATGATTTTTATGAACAAATCCCATAGTATTAAATTTTTATATTCATCAGTAAAAATTTAGTCACAAGCCTGGCCAATAACTTAGAAATATCATTGTCTAGATTATAAACAATATTAAATTTTATTAAAAGAGCAAAAGTCCTAATACAAGCCTATATATCTACCTGTGAATCCAATGAATCCAATAACATTAGCTGTGATTAGGTGACAATTACTGCAGTTGTAACTGTAGTATAAGGGAAAAACTCAATAAGCAAGTTAATAAAAGGACCTACTCCCAACATTTAAGTTTCTTTGTCTCGTTATCATGACAGAACAGGCAACAAAGAGACAAAAATATGATACATATTTTAAAGTTGCATTAAAGAACCCAATGTTAATTGTCTTTATGGTCATTCCCATTCTAAGTTAGTCTTTATACAGCATTCTGCTAATGACATCAACACAGGAACAACTCTTTCTCCTTTTATCATACAACTCAGAATTTGGAGCCAAATGCTTTTCTGGTATACAGAGTAGAGCAAAAAAAAAAAAAAAGAAAACTGAAGTATAACACTAACTGTTCAAAGAAGGCTAATTTGAATTTGTAGCTCCTACCATTTGACTTAGCAAGGTTATGCTGAAGCAATACACAGGAGGTGAACACCACGCCTTGAAGTATGTGAAAAGCACAGTGTCAAGAACAAGAGCACCCAAACAAAAGGACTTCTTTACTGTATGCCACTCAGCAACTTTCCACAATGGCTCTCCTTGTAGAAGCTTCTTTGGAAAATCATATTATAGGAGGCTTGAGCAGATATACTATGAGATATAAAAAT
This sequence comes from Eudromia elegans, assembly GCA_003342815.1. Lineage (NCBI taxonomy): Eukaryota > Metazoa > Chordata > Aves > Tinamiformes > Tinamidae > Eudromia > Eudromia elegans. Next base: position 2,523,615 of record PTEX01000040.1, read on the forward strand.
GCACCTCCCAAAGGACAGGAAATATTCATATCCCAGTCCAAAGCCCACATTATTAAAAATTAAACAGATTCCACACACTTTCATGAAGTGATTGGAACCAAGGAGTTTGTTTCCCACTTTATATCTCCAGAATATGGAACAGAGGACTTGGTTCATAAACTTCCTCAGGTAGACTTGATCCTGAACCGGCTTAAGTCAGCAAGGACTCTTATGACTTCCATGAATTTGACATCACTTATGGTTTCACATGGGCTGGTAGAATACATATAGCAAGGTTTGCTGTGATTTTTTAAGCTTAAGATTCATCCTTTGCCTCTTACTATTTAAAATATGACAATTTAGGGCCAAGACTTTCAGCTCCTTCAGAGTTCTGGTCTGAAAGATCACACAGAAGGAAAAAAATATCTTGTGACCTTTGTCCCTTTGATTTCAATGAGAAAATTAAAAATATATACCACTTCTATTTCATTCTTATTACTTCATAATTCTCAACATTTTCAAGGTAGAATTTTTATTATTGCATATTTCATATTTCTGAATATGTACTGTGATTATGGGCTAATTAGATATTAAAACCAATCATTAGAAGTAGTTTTGAAAGGGAATATTTTAAATGCAGGACACCTGTACTTGCCAGGCAAAAATAGAGCATATCATAATTAGAATGCTATACTCAATATATCTGTTGTACAAGCATAGTTCTCCAGCAATGAAATTGTTGGGTTTGTTTCTGTTTGCAGGCAAATCATCTGACAGTCCACTTCCAGGCTGATGAAATTGTCCATGTTATCTTAATGATTCATTCAATAATTCAGTATTCATTTAGCCTGCACTCTTTATATCTTTCTTAGAAAAAAAAAAAGATTGAATGATCTCATAATTTCACCAACTGTATGGATCCAGCTTAGACATATTTTGGCCTTCTTTAATGACAGTATCATCAAGCTCAAAGGATCTATCACAGAGTTGCTGTATCAAAACTCATGGACATAGCCCAGAGGCTTCCCTGTCATTTCAGACACAGGGTATCTTTTATGTCAAAATCTGCACACCAGATACATGTTTTTAACGTGAATATTTTTGATTTTATAGTCCTAGTGCCAAGGAGAGGAACAGACAGGTCACAGAAGCTATGAAAGGTGCTGGGCCAGAACTTCCTGCTGCTATTCCAGAAAGAAAGAACACAAGCACCAAAACAAACAAACGAACAAAAATAAACAAATAAATAATAATAATTTAAAAAAAAATCACACAAAAGAAGAAGGCTCAGAGGAAATGGGCAAGGGCAAGGTGCCCATGAATCTCAGAGAGGAATACAGTAGGTGACTGACCACAGCTGCTGCCCAGAAAGGCGAGTTATCTCAACACAGAGAACCAGAGTTGGGCCTTTGTTTGAGATAAATAACTATGTTGGAGCAGTGGATCAACTGAATTATCACAATTGAGAGGATTAACTCGTTGTGCAAAAATCAAAAATACTATCTTCAACTTCACTTCCAGTCAGTTCTGAATTGATTTCACTTCTGCTCCCAGCCGCTCCGGTTACCTTTACCTATTCAGCAACCACAAGTTTTTTCATAGCACTTCTCCATCTTATTCTAAGAAATTATTCATGTTCAATATTGTGGAACTTTCCCTCCTTGCCCCCAAGATGTGTCAGACTTGATGACACCAAAATAATAGAGACCCATGTTTTGTACCTATTTTTCAGTGTCATCAGAATTCTGAAAAATTTGTTACACCATGTTTAATTGTTAATGAGCTTGAATGGAAATGAAGATAAATAAAATATCTCTGCAGTGGGTAACAGTACCTCCAAGGGAAGAGGTATTTTTTGATGCAGTATGCATGAACACAGACAAGTCTCTATTAAAGAACACAAGCCAATTAGGCTTAGTAATGTTTTTCTGAATCAATAGGCTTTGGCAAGAGTCATATATTTCCTCACCTTTATGACCCACACTTTCTGCTAGTGATTGTATTTAGAACCAAACAGGGAACAGTGGCCAGATATTTTTGCAGAATAACTGAAAGTATATCATCAATTTAAAAATATATATTGTAAACCAATATGTAAATCTGCTATTATCATTGATCTTTAAAGACAGAAAAGTATTTTTATTTTGTTTTTTACTTTAATATTGATTTAAATTTTCTATATTGTTTTTAGGATATGGTGAAAAGAAAGAATAAGTTTATGTTTGGTTTAATATAATTTAATTTGGTCCATTTAAATTGGTTTACTTTTTAAGTCATATTCTTGATGTTGCACTATTTGTTAATAGTAACATAGGGTCATTCAGGTCATTTTTAATTATGAAATCTTTCCTATGACTGTTAGATTTAATTAAATCTACCTTTTCATTAAATTTAAGTCTGGGACTAAATTCAAGGTTACAATACTCATTGATTCCTGGTCTCTGATGAGAGACAATTCATTTATTATTAAGTTAAAAACAGAAATATACCACAGTTTAAGTAATGAAGAATAAAATGAGGGAAAACTATTATCTAGGTAGTTCCTTATTTATCCCCTTCCTGAATTTTGCATACCTCACTTGCAGAAAGATTGTGTTTGGTTAAAGCAAAGCTAGAAAGGAAAAGGCATAAGCTATGATTTGTTGCCTTTCCATTTTTAAATATTGGCTCACTACAACAGGTGGAAAGGTCTATTCGTGCTTAAAGATAGAATCTACCTCAGTTCATCAGTTTTTATAAATCTGTATCTGTATTCCCGAAGAAACAATTACATAATGACACTTCTTTGAAAAATACTGTTCGTGTGCTATGAATAAGCATAAGAAAAATTGGGGCAGCAAACCTGAGCAGAGGCCAGAATTCTACATCTTCATATTCCAGCATCCTTACAGGAGATCCATTTCTTTTTCTGTCTTTCTCTGTTTCTTTTATTTATGTGGCCTTTACACCTTCAGTAGAAACTTCTTCGCCGTAGCCATTTACACTGAGTTTTCAAACCTGTGCAACTCCTGCTGAGAAACTATTCTAAAAACTTCAGGAGATCTGGGAAGAGAAACTTCTAAAAATCTATTATGCTGCAAAATTGATGGACAATGTCTAAACATTTTTTTTCCTTCTACTATCAGATACTCCTGTAAATACCTATTAATACATAAAACAAGCAAAGTCTCTCTGATTCTGTCAAGATAATGCAGGCTAGAAAGTACAGGATATGGCATACAAATAGAAAAACCACTTTTTCACCAATTTACATAAAAATATACATATGTGAGACATTGCTTGAGATATTAGTGCTTTCTAGGAATAAAAATGGAAAAGACAACAAAATATAAATAATTCATTTTAACATGAAATTTCTGAGTGGGACCAGTTCTCAGTAAAAGTGTTTATTTGGCTTTTGTGACACATGTCACTGAAAACTAATTAATAATCATACTACCATGTTATCACCGTCCATTTAAGATATTTCTCCATTGGAACAGATTTTAACTCACTTCTATTATTTCATCTTACCAAGTACTACTCATATGTAATAGAAAACTCTGCATTTGCTGCCAATTCTCTGGTACACTGCGGAAATTTGCACAATCTTTCATGATTTAACAATTCTTTTTATTCCTTGTATTACCATTTTAGGCTTCGCATTCAACTCAATCAAAAGAAATTTTGAAAATAACTTTGTAAAATACCAAATATTACATTGTAACAAGACTCCTGATATCTCTCCTTAATTCTGATTAAGCTAAACCATTTCATAACTGATGTTTCAGGTAGTCAACACGTGGGGTTTTTTTGACAAGAACTTTGTTTCAGTAAAAAGTGTAAATTTCTCTTAATCAAAAAAAATAGTAAATTTTTGAGATTCAATTAAAAGAAAGCATAAAGATACTACCTGGCTGCTGATGTGGGCAAGGTGTCAATTCTTACAGAAAGCATTGATCTTCATGGACAAGACCAGGAACATTTCTTCTAGCCCTTGTTCTACTGCCTTGATCCCTGCTCTTGCTTTCTGCCCAGCTCAGGACCGTTCTACTCAAAACAAGTAGAGTCTGTATGCTGTCATTATTACTAACTTTCAGAAATATTCGTAAGAACATGCAACACTCAAAATCCTGGGGTTGCTTATCTACAGGCAAATCAGGGATTTCCTGGAAACAGTAGATTTCTATATGATTAACAGTGTTTGAACAAGACAAAATCACAGTATAACGATAGCATATCTAATTGCACTTTAGCCTATTTTAATTGTCTACAATTCTTTTTCAAAAATTCCTAAACTAACACTGCTGGGTTTAAAATGGTAGAAGAAAACCTTAAATAGAAATTTAAGCTCTGTTTAATGTCTAATGTGATTTAAAAACAGCTCTTAAATATTCAGAACCATATCATTGCCTATTCAGGTTAATCTGAGGCCCTACAATACATGGCACAAAACAGGCACAAGGGTCTGTAATGACAAAGTTGAGAAGAACAGGCACAGATGTGGGCATTTCACTTTCCCAGATTTTCTAACAATTTGGAAAAGACAGCATGCCCAGTAGAGGAATTATATACACCCACCCACAAACATACATTGTTTTTGAAATCTGCTGTATTTTAGACACAAATAGGACATTGAATAATCTGAATAGCTTTTTATTTTTTCTCCCTGCAGCATGCCTAAGGAAAGAACTTGTGATAATGCAGAGAGAAACTTGTGTCATCACCACAGGAGCATTTGTTTAATGGCACTCATTTACATAGAAATATGCACACTAGTAGGAACAATTCAGAAATTCAGCAAACAGCTTGTGATTTCAAGAAACTGTTGACAATGCTAACAATTTTCACTGGTAAAATGCCTCCTAAGTAGTTTACATTATTATTTGTTTGCATAATTGTCATTCTGAATCATTGCCTGCCCACTGTTCTATTTTCTGCAGTGGTCATTTCCTCATTTTTATTCACTTACAGGCAACTTTTCATTTTTTATGTCACAACTAAGCTTTTTAAGAAAGGCTATTATTAATTGTTGTAAGAATTTAGAGAAAAATAATGTTAAGTTTGCAAGCATATGCAAAAGAAATTAGCCTTAGGTGGGAAAAATCTAGAACAAAATGCTTGTATACAAGTTTGTTTGCCTGATTGTAGACAAGTTTGTATGCCAGAGCTGCATGGGGACATCAGTGCTGTGATGGCCAACAGTGCAGTGTCACAACAGGACCCATCTCCAGAAGTGCTGACGCTGTTCCTTCTATGGCTGTTAAGATAGAGTACATTATATATTACATGAAGTTAGGCATTTACAAATCACCTTTACAGGATGAAATCTAAGGATGCCTAAAGGTAGGGACTCTAAAAGACAATTATGTTGGTGACTTCATCATGATGATACGACTTATATTACCTCCTAGTAAGCAAGACAAATGGGATACAATTCTTTCCCCAGTCAGAGAGAACTCAAAGGCACCTTTTCTATTTCCTAAAATACAGTTCCCAAACCATTAAGCTATAGATTTAGATCCATATTTGAACCTAGAGCCTAGGATGTTCTCTTGGCAATTGGGACTAATATTTGGTCCTGAGGAGCAAATTTATCTTTTCTCTTTCTCTCTCCACAGCTGGAGGAAAAAAGATGAGAAAGTGTCCATCTCTTAGGGCTACTGTGGCTCGTTTTCACTGTTTTTGCAGATACTAGAGAAGACGTGAACACAAGGAGAAATACAACTATGTAGAAAAGCAGAACTAAGCAACAGAGAACCAAATCCTGCTCTCTGACACATTTGTTAATCTAGAAATTGTTACTCTAGAAATAAACACAGGAGAAAGCACTGCAGCCCAGCTAAAATGTTAGGATTCAGATGTGAAACATTATGTGATGTGCTGGTATCTCTAGAGTGTATTGAAATGGTGATTGTTCTCTGCTGATTGTTTCCATAATACTGGTGTATTTACATTTTATATGTATTGACATATATGTAAAACCAAGAACTATTGTTAGTCTTAAGGAAATCTTAAAAGTATAAGTCAAGAATCATCATCAGTCTGTTTCTACAGAAGAAAGAATAATGCATTTGTATTGTATTGTATTGTATTTTTAAGTAGAAAAAAACCCCAACACAGTAATAACACAATTAAAATTGTCACAGCACTTGTTAGCTTCTACCACTTTTCGCTGCTCATACTCCCGGTCCTAAGATCTATGGTTTCCCTCTGGTCTTAGTCAGACATTACAGAAGACCCTCAGCAGCTAGCCAAGAGAAATGCCAATGGTTTCTTCCTTCCTCTACCATCTTGGGCCATTTTGATGTGTTTCTTATCATGCATCTACATCTTTTTCTTTCTTCACTGGTCTGCAGCTCCTGGCTGCATTCAAATTTATGGTGCCTTTTATATAAAAACTCTTTTTTTTTTTTTCTTTTTGTTGCCTCTAAAACCTGCTTTGTTCAGCTCCAGGCCTATATTTCTTTAACTGATCATTAGTGAGTAGTTTATAGCCATGAGGTCCCAGTGCCAGCCCTGAGCCTCATCTTTTATTATCCCTTGCTTGTGCTCCCCTGCACCATCTCCTGGTTCTCCGCTTCCCAAGGCCTCTGCTCTCCTACAGGCCTCTTTTTCTGTGCATGACGTGACTCTACTGGAGCTGTAAATGTAGCATTCTGTGCAGGATAACTGCTTGTTAGAGCTTGCTATGTATATAAAACTGTGGTTACACTGCACAAAGATAAACACAGGTAAAACAAATGAGCCATAGACACCTGGTCAGGGAAAAATTGCTGCCGCAGCTCAACCAAGTAAAACAGAGCTGCTGGCAGGTCAAGAAAGCATCAGATGGAGCAGGTCTGGCAATACTCATCCTTGAGGCCTTGCAAACTCTATACAAAATATGGCCTGTTGCTCATTTTTTCTTGTGTTTTATAACCAAATTGTGTCAGGTTTTTTTTCAGATTCTTGAGGTACTAGTTAGTAGCCTCTTAACAATTTCATGTCGCTCTATGTCTTCTTCTCTATCAAGGCTTTAGCTGAAATGCTCTCTTGAAGCTGAAAATTAGGGATTTTTTTTTTTAACACAGCCACACAGAACTGGATCTTGGGTCACAGACCTCTGAACAGTGGGAAACAGCTCCAAGGGATACTGAGTTTTCCATGGGAGTATAAACAGGCAATGAGACAGTGGCATAAAAGAGCTATCGTTTTTTGTAAGAATAAACTCAAACTGTAGCATTAGGAACAATAATGAGAGAGAATAAAAAATCATTACAAAAATTCAAAAGACATGCAGACTTTTAGACCTTTCTATTTTAATGAACTCCATGATCAGAATGACAGCTTTAGAGACTCTCACCAGGCCATTACCCAATAGCACTAAAAAAACAAGGCAAAAAAACCCAAAAAAATCTGCTTTTCCTCTCTGGCCTTCCACTTCTTTCCAGCATCTGTGGAAAGGTGACAGTATGACTGAAAAGATGCTCTTCTCATTTTTTTTAGAGCCTGGCTTCTGTCTTCTCTGTTGAGCTAGTTTTAGGATATGGATGGACTGCATGGCACAGGCTTCTGCATAGCCACCTCCATCTTTTTCTCCTGCTTCCCAGTCCCAGCCTGGTAGGAGCTGGCAGTGTCCATGGCCTGTCTGACCACTCCAGGCAAAAGCTTGTCTCAGCTAACGTCTGTAATCATACTGCCCTTGACTTTCCTCTTCAATTACGGTATGCAATTCCCTCTGGCAGGAATGCCTGGGTTCCAAAACAGAGCTTAAATTAGCAGTACTTACTGTTTTGGTTCCCTGAGATAAGTGACTAGCTTTGTTTTATATTCTTTTGGAGTGTGGTTATGATCTTTTTTAGTGTCCTACCACCTGCTACCAAAATAAATAATAAACCATAAGCACAATTACATAATGAGGAACTTAATGACAACTATCCAAGTGACCTGAGCCTCAAAGACAGAAAACGAGAAAGAGATGAAAGTGAGGAGACTACTTTAACACAATGCATTGTTTTATTCTGGGAAAGACCAGCTTGACAAAAGCAAAAAAAAAGGTCATGATGAAATACATGTACATACACTTAAAGACTTTAAAAGTAAACCAGTATGTACTAAAATACCAGCTAGCTCCACTATAAAGGAAAGATAATTTCAATTTTGCACAATAGTAAAGCAGTATGATTATTACTACCTATATTATAGCTACAGCAGACAGGAACATTGAATAGTGCTTTTTTGACCTTCTTTAAAGAAGAGAATTACCGTTGAAAAATGAAGTGGCAAGGAAATATTGAGCAGATTTGCACAATATTGCTGGCAAGCAAGGCAGTTTGCAAAAGAAATGAAAATGTAATTTTCCATATAATTGCCCTCTTGTCTAGACACAGTGGACACATAACTATGAGTTCAGTACCTTTGTTTTTGTAAAAGAAAACATATCTCTTAACTTGTCAAATCAACTTTATAATGTTCTATTAATCAAGATGCCTACAAAAATATTAGTGAGGGATAATTACAATGTCTTGAACTCAGTGTATTTAGAGATCTTAAAATTTATTTTATGACAGCTTTGTTACGGCTGGGCATTCTGCACTTGACCTGTATTAATTATCCTGTTTACTGCAGTTTTTATGGTAAAAATGTTACGGCTTGATTTTTGTGGGTTTTGAGCATGAGCCATTGTGTTTAGCGGAATGGAGCCAGGGATTGCTCAGTTCTGAAAGCAATTTTGTCACCACTTTACTACATGACCTCGCACAATTCACTTCTTCCTTAGTTCTTCCTTAATTCAGTCTCCCCAACTGTAAAATGGAGTTAATAATCCTTATCTACCTCACCAAAGTGTCATGAAGACCAGTTAACATTTGGACAGTGGTTGTAAAATGTAAAGCACTGTGAGCTATAGTGGGACTATATAGTAACCTAGATAGCAAAGCTGAGAATCCTCCTTGGATTCTCTTCCTGGAGCTACACTGAGACCATACGTAGAACAAAGAAAGAATAGACTTAGCATGGATACCTCCTTCCAAATTCTGGCTAAAATTGGGTTATACTTGAACTGCTGAACAGCCTTGTTTCATCTGAGAGAAAATTTAAGGACTACTACACAATATAAATTCTCCTGTCTGTAAAATGCATGTCAGAAAGATACGATAAAAGCAAAACCAGGACTAATAAAAACAATCTTTCTCAAGAACCTGAACACCACAGAATAATGTGAGTTTAATCCCTGTTTGAGCTTTTCCAGAGTTTCACAAAATGTGCATCACAACCTTTTTTTTTCCCACTCTTGTTAAGAAAACCATATGTGGCCCTATGCCCAGAGGGTTTTATTTTTGTTGTATTATGTTTCTGTGGATAAACATTTGGACTACAGCAGATAAAAAAAGAATTTTTTTTTGGTGTATTCAAAATTATAAAAAATCCCTCTTAATGCTGCACAAAAGATTTTGTGGCATTTGCTCTCACTTGTTTTATCTGATTCTCTCTATTGGACTGATCCTATTGCCCTTAGCACATGTTGAGTATCTTTAAATAGATTGTTCTGCAACTTGTATGCAAAACTCTAACCAGAAATGCTTTACAGTGTTTCCTATTCTTTTTCCATTACAAACACTGTAGGGAGGAAAGAAGAACCATCCTTTAATATCTAGCCTGTGGAAAATGGGGAGTTTTCCCAGAATTTTCAAAAACAAACCAGAATATTATCAGATTAAAATGTCCTTGAAGTATATGCAAGCTTTCTTTAACCAAAGCTGCAGAATATGAGAACTAAAAATTGTACCTCATTAGAAGTAGTCCAGGAAAGGACTTAAAGGTGTGCACTGCTTCAGTATACCTACATTGCCATTCGATCATATAACAATGCATGTAAACATAAGCCAGTGTACACTACATAACAACAACCTCCGTTGTAAACCTGTTCCCCTAAGAGTATCAATGACTAATGTGTGAATGCCCTGGAAGTCACAGACTAGCATTTCCATCATTTTTACGAATGTCTAGGTTATTCTAATGAGCCATACATTTCTATACCATCAATCACTGCATGATAATACACAGGTATTTTTCTCTCTCCTATTGCACGCTACACCAGCAGCCTCCATCATGATGAAACAGCAAAACCAGGGTGGTTCTAAATCACAGCAAAGCTACTTCTTGACTACATTGAATTTGAATGGAACATTTCTCGGATCTCTTTGTGAAAATCACTGAATATTTTTGAAACAATATTTTATTGCAATCTATATTAAATATAATATATAAAGTACACGTAACAAGGGTAAAAATTCTACCATTCTATCAGTGCACTTGATAGGATTGCATTCAATCCTGATGGCACTCTATGTTATTTCTAAGTATTTATATAAAAGCAGAATGTGAAATATGCTATTTCTAAGATATGCACTTTAGAAAAAGATCACTTAATCTGTGGGAACACATCTCCAGTAAAGACTGGCACATAAAAAACTCTCTACTAGGAAAACAGATATGTATAGTTGATATAAAAAGTCTGCTCTTATGCTTTGCTTGGCTTAGAATAGAATGACTCCAGTGACAGCTTCTTAGCTCTAAAGATAAGCTCCATCTTTGAGCTGTTTATGCACATTTGTGCATATTTATAGTACTTCCAATGACTTAATTCAAATTGCTAAGGACAAAAAAAGTAGTAACATGGATGTGAATTTGCAGATGAAGTAAGCTGGGGGTTTTTTGATTGTTTTTTTTTTCCAAATTGGAATAGAGAGTCTCGGTATTATATTCACTATGCAGAAGTTAACACATATGAACATAAGTCTTCTTTGAACAATTAGGCAGCAAAATATATGTTCTAGTTATAAGGATAAAAATGCTGTTCAGACAATAAGGTTCATCTGCCTTTGCAGTGATCTGCATCTTGCCCAATCAGTGTCAGAATTTGTTTCTCAAAATGTACATGAATTCTGTATGTAAATATGGCCTGTGCTTTAAATGCAAACACAGAAGGCCTGGTATGGAATTATGGAAGCACTGCTCTATAAGAAACTATTAATCTTGGTGTAAAAAACTAATACTCTTTGGTAAAAACCTTGATTTGTAAAATGGGAACATAGACACTGCCTATTAAACCATTTGACGGCCTGTCGTGGTATATAGTGCTATAAAGATATTATGTATTTTTGAAAACACTACAAATAAATCAAAAAGATAATAAACCTACACAATCCCCCAATTCCATCATAACTGCAGGCCCTAAAAGCAATGCAGTGAACAGCAAACACTGAATCTGATCACTATTTTATACTCCACTTTTTGTTTTGCCCAGAGAATGTTCCTTTGCTCATCAAAAAATAACTCTTCTTTGAGGACCTTAAGTCCATTTGTTATATATGAACATCAGACCTTGTATGAGTGGACTTAAGGAGACTTTGTGCTGGTTTAGAATCATTACATTGCATCAAAGGAAATGGTTTATTCCCAACTTATTGAATATCCATCTCCTCAGTTCTGACAAACCAGCTACTCAAAGAAAGCCGTGTATTTTGATTGCTATTGCTTAAAAAGGCTCACAGGCATTAGTATTATGCATTTTTCACGTTTCCTATTTTCAAAGGTTTTAACTGGACACTATTAGTCACCAGTCTTTAAACACTGCAGTTTTTAGTTTGTGAGGCTTGTATTATTGGGAAAAAAAAAAAAAATATATATATATATATATAAAATAGTCTAATTAAGAAGAAGAAAAGACTTTTTTTTCTTTCATATTTTAAACATTTCACAATCATTGTCTGCTGGGAAAGGTACTATTTTCCTGTTTCCTTGAGTTTCACATGATGTTTGAGAACAAAGCCTTCACTTCCCATGCACCTGGAGCTCCCTCTAGTGATTGAGCCAGACTCCTCTCTGAACACCTCACTGTGCTCTCTTACTGAGCACCTGCATTTCTTAGCAGGTTGCTTCTGATCAGCAAACTGCCTCTGAATGGCAGTGGGTGCCATTTTAAATGGAAAAGCCAACCTATCATAAAGGAAAATCTGTCGGTTTCAACCAAGGATGGCTTTAATTGAGTAAATGTAGCCAGATTCAATAAAAGAAAAATACAAAAATACCACATAGATATAAACTAATACATGTTCAAGAAATTGTCTGTTTCATGAAAGTTAGGAGAGTTTGAAAATGTGTAATAGCTTGTATTATTTTTTTTAAGCAAAAGAGATAATCACATTCTATAATCATTAGATGACTAATAGTTAATTCCTACAGGCTAGAGATTCCCAGTCATGTTCCCAGATGTTTTCAATAAAATGGAATAACTTTCTGATTTACTATACCTGTCCTCTCTGTTCTTTTCCTCTCAAATCTGTTGACTTCTTACACAATCAACATCAGTGCTGCTGCATAACAAGAAAAGCTGGAAATAGCTCCCAGGGGATCCACTGCACTAGATTTGAAACTCTTGCACAGCCTGCCAGTTCTAATTCACAAACTGGAATTCATGATTAATCCTCAACCAACCACAGAGCTGCATCAGCCTTGTTTATTTATTACTTTTTTTTTTTTTTTTTTAATTTTGAAAATCACAGCATGTTATTGCAAGCAAAGAATTAATCATGTTCCAGAATTGGGACTTGACCCAGCAAACTTTTAGTCCATTGATTAATCCTTAATCATGCCAGGAGTCCCATTACAGCAGTAAGTGGAACAAGCACACAAATAACAGTTGCAAGATCAGGCTCTGACTTCCATCCAGAAACGTGTCCCTCTAGGAAGCATCGATTCTTGCTACTGAATCTGTGCCGACAAACCCTTCGACAAACACAGAGCCAGGGGGCTTCCTTGTGAATACAGAAATTTGACCGTATGTAGCTACAAGGTCATAGAGTAAAAGGTTTCTAATGAAGAATTACAGTCATCTTAATCTGAGTATTGGACAGCAGGGTGATTTCTCATTAGAATAAAAGAATTTTGGAGAAAATACTTTTTCAATATATAAAATACTTCTTCATAGTACTCAACAAAGTATATTCAAGTAAATTATTTTCCTAATAGCACCCAAGTGGTAGGTAACTTACTGTAAATTTTAACTCTAATTTTGTGCTTTATGTGTAGAAATAGATGGCACCCACTACTGTTCCTTTTCAGTCTCATAAGAATTCACTGTAGCCATATAGTATAGGTTACTGTTTAAGACTGTATAAATATTATCCTCAAGGATATATAGTACGTTTCATATTACACCAGGGGATAATGATAGGGAACAAAAAATGTTTAGCTATTCAGTATAGTGCGCTATCTAACTAACTGATCAACAGCCTTGAAGTAAGCTTTCTTATTTATCTTATATATTTACTCATTATTTTTCAACACAACAGTGGATATACATGATTTAAAATTCTCACTAGTGCAATCATATTTTAAAAAATGAAAACTATAAAACATCCTGCATATCAAAATAGCTATCCAACATACCTGCTCATGCAATTGAAGTCCTTGAAAATGTGAGGAGACTGAGAGCCAGGTAGATAGTGGCTCTTACGTGTCTTTGTCTTTTGATAGCGTAACTGATGACTCATGACTTTTAAGTGGCCATTAATTAATAAAACAAGAAGTATGGCATTTTCTGGACTGGGGACAAATCTTATATCTAAGCCCGGTTAACTCCAGCAGCTAAACAGCTTAAAAAAATATAGAGTTTTAAGAGGATATGCCTTGGGCATTTTGAATAAAGAGAACTAATCAGTGTCAAAATTAAATATATGTACATATATGCTATTTCAACTGATAAAAGGCTCACAGATGCCAAATAATCTGTTATATTTTAGTTGGGTTTATAGTGAAAGTTGCTTTTTGCAGTAATTTTACACCACATTGTTCCAAATCCATTTCTGTGACAGCAGAGGGCCCCTACCTGGGCCACTCAGGAAATGCTGCAGCATTTCTGAATTGTCAGCAATTCCTTTTGCATGGAAATCATAACCTCTCTTAAAGAAATGATCATTAGAATTTCTGCTCAAGAGGCACTTTCTTGTGCTCATGGCCCTTACACCTTTCTCCAGCAAGCCAGGGTGAGCCCATTCCTGCCACACAGTGTGGCAGAACTGCACAGACGAAATGCTACGTGTTTTAATAAGTAAGCGCTTACAGCGGAGTAGCCTTGGACTTTGACCTCAGCTGCCTGAAAGAGCCCCACACTGAAAGGTAGCATAGCATAATGCTATCTGAAAGGCAGCATAACGCTCAGAGCAATATTCGCTCATTTCTGTAGGAAGTTATGAGTCCCAAAGAATATTGCATAGTACCTTGGCTTTCACAGAAGTGAAAAACTGGTTGGTCAGTTTGGAGTAGATTTCAGGTTTTGTATTTTTATTGCATTGTTTGTTCATTCTTTCCCATTGTTGATAATAACGCTCATGATATTTTTTGAAGTAACCTCAACAAATGCCTTCACATAACCTGCAACCGAATATGGACATATAATTGCATTATGCAATAAAATGCAGCAGATTTAAAAGCTTAAGGATAGTGCATAATCGTTTCTGGTAAATTTTGCAAATTACACAAAATATAGTGAGACAGTAAATAACAAGGAAGCCACCCCCTCTAGTGCTGTAAAGTGACATATTCCCTAGATGGTTATAGCTCATTGAGTTTTGAGACTGGAAGTAGCTAGATAAGAAATTTCCTGTTTTAGAAAGTTGCGGCTGAAAGGTTAGAGTTGACACATCACCACCTCAGCATGAGATCTGAATGTAATGGTGTCAAAAAAAAAAAAAAAAAAAAAAAAAGCTAGAGAGACCTTGCATATCAAAAAGAATAAAAATAAATAAAAATTAAAAATAAAATAAAAAGGAGCATATGCAGTACTGTGGTGGAGGTGATTTGGTCCAGTTCACCTAAGTGGCTTTTGAAATCACTGCTGGATCCGCAGCTGCTCACAACACCACATTTCCAGGTTGTTTGCATACTAGCCACTGGTACTCCCTCCTTGGAGCCGTCCTTGGAGCACAAGTCAGTAGTCATTCCTCTTAACGTGGCTGATCGAGCCATATCCTCATCTTCAGTTTAGCAGAAGCCTTTTCCCATTTCATACCTCCCTTTCCTTTATCTGCTCTGACTTCTGGGGAAACTTTGCTTTATGTATATATGAGATGGAGGGAAAAAAAGATACCAGCCTGTATCGGCATCCTGCCTGGGCCATGCCCCACATAAGATGACCACCAAAACACAGCACAGCCCAAATGGTACTGCAGAAAACTAAAAATTGTCTGGTCCTGTTCACAGTCTGCGAAGCAGCACTGTGTTAATAGTGATCTTCATTCTAAATGAATAAGGAAGAGTTCAAAAGAGAGATACAAAAATGGCCCAAGCAGGAAACCAAGACTTTAAATGTGATGAAAGAAGAACTCAAATGCTCAACAATGAGACAGTTAAGGCACAGTCAGATGACTGCACTTGCATAAGAAAAGCCTACAGGAATAGGAACTTTTTCCACCTTGCTGACAAAGTCATACACAGATCAGCAGAATAAAGTTGAGAGTCAGACAATTTCAGTCTTGCAGCAAAAAAACAATTTGTGAGATGTGAGGCAATTTAACATTGTAACAGCTTTATCAAGAGATCTAGAGTGCTTGTACCCTTTAATATTTTTCAGCTTCTATGTGTCTGAGAATCATTTGGCTTATCATAGTGGTCCCCATGGGTGTACGTGTACATAGACATTTCAATTTCTTTCTTGGCCCATAGGAAGAACTGAATTCCCTGCATTGCCCCAGAAAGCTTATAATATTGGCAATTCTGCATTAACAGAGTGTTCTCATGGAGCCCAAGTCACTTGGTGCATGACCTGCAGTAGTCAAAAAGAAATTTTCCACCAAAGCACATATTCCCGAGTGTATTCTTTATGCATTTTTTACCCAAACTTAAAACATCAAATGTTGTCCAACAAATGGAAACTGATAGGAGCCAGAAGGACACTTTCCCTATGTTTGAGCCTTCATTTTTATTTGCCTTTGAGGCACAGCAATTCATTTTCCTTCACCTAGAATTATCTCCTAGAGTTACCTCTTGAGAATTCTTTCTGTTGTTGAAGAGGAGGACACCAGTCCTTGCTGTCTCTCCCCACCTCTCTTACCGATGTGCTTCGCTGTCAAGGACAAGCCCTATATTGATTGCACACTAAGAGAAAACAGTGTAGCCATATTGTTGATGCTACACCTTTCTATACACTTTGTTTTGGTTGAGATTGTTGCTTGTATGTATTACTGGTGCCATCAACAATGTGGATCAGTGCTACACACAGTATCCCAACTACTTTTTCCTTCCAGCGTTAGCCTAGAGTAGTTCTTCTCTTCAAGTCCATGACCTCTGGGATTCCACAAATGCTGAGGAGCATTTAAAACACTTTCTTGTCACTTAGCAACTCACAACCACATTCTGAGGGTCTCCATCATTTGCTGGAGCTGTTTAGTTGGAGCTACATAAACATGCAATACCACAGCATTCCTTCTCTAGTAAAACACCCCTTCCCTGATAAAAGGCCTGGTAGTGAATATTCCTGATTCCTCCTTCTCTTCTCCAGGATCTATGCAGAATCTCTCCACAGGTGTCAGACAGCCATGTGATGGGAATTTGCCTCTCCTGGCTTCTCCTATCATCAGAACCAGCTTCTAAGGTCATAAGGCAGCAGATCATAGAATCAGAGAGTCATAGAATGCTTAAAGTTGGAAGGGACCTCTAGAGGTCATCTAGTCCAACCTCCCTGCACACTCAGGGTTGCCTAGAGCATGTGGCACAGGATTGTGGCCAAACGGGTTTTCAATATCTCCAGAGAAGGAGACTCCACAACCTCTGTCGGCAACCTGTTCCAGGACTCTCCCCTCATCTACCCAGTCAGTTCATTCCGTCATAGAAGGCTATCAGGTTAGTCAAGCCTGATTTCCCCTTGGTGAATCCATGCTGGCTGCTCCTGAGCACTTTCTTGTCCTCCACATGTTTAGATGAGCTGTTCCACTGCTTTTCCAGGGAAGGAGGTGAGGCTTACTGGCTTGTAGTTGTTTGGGCCCTCATTCTTGACCCTTCCCCCTCCCTGCCCCAATTCACCAGCGGACCCATGTTTTCCCTAATCTTCCTTCTGCCTTTGAAACAGCTCTTGTTATTTTTAGTTATTTTTAACATCCCTTGCCAGATTTAATTCCAGTTGTGCCTTAGCTGTCCTTGTTGCATCCCTGCACTCCCTAACAACATTCCTATATTCCTCCCACGGGGCCTGTCCTTTTTACCACATTCTGTACACTGCCTTCTGCTGTTTGAGTTTTGCTGGGAGCAACTTGCCTATCCATGCAGGTCTCCTGATCCTGAGCATAGAGGAAATGCTGCTTGAATACTAACCAGGTCAGATACCAGAATGAAGACTGACCTGGTATTAAAGCTGTCCCTGGCAGCTCCTACCTCCCCAGCATCTCTGGACTTCTCTTGATCAGACCTCACAGAGGGCACACCCCACCAATTAGTTATAGAATCACCGAGTCACAGAATGGTTGAAGTTGGAACGGACTTTTAGAGATCATCTAGTCCCAAGCCTGGCAGAAGCAGAGTCACCTAGACCATGTTGAACACAATCATGTCCAGGCAACTTCTGAATATCTCCAGAGAAGAGGACTCCGCAACCTCTCTGGGCAGCCTGTTCCAATGCCCTGTCACCCTCACCTTTTCCTCAAATTTAGGTGGAACTTCCTGTGTTTCAATTTGTAGCCATTGCTTCTTGTTCTATCATTGGCCACCACTGAAAAGAGTCTGGCCTCATCCTCTTAACACCCTCTTTTAAGATATTTACACACATTGATGAGATGCCCTCTTAACCTTCTCTTCCTTAGGCTGAATAGGCCCCGTTATCTCAGCCTCTTCTCAAGAAGAGGTGCTCCAGTCCCCTTATCATCTTTGTAGCTCTACACTGGACTCTCTCCATGTCCCTCTCAGCTTTTGGTACCCAAAGCAGTTTAGGGATTGGGGCTGTTCTTTCCTTCTCAGGAGGCCAATTCCTTCTCATATTCATAGAACTCAGATTTCCAGCAAAATACTACCCTTTTAGGGAGATGTCACATGTAACTTCTTAAAGACTATTCCGTGCCATGGAGAATATTGAATTCAAGAATTTCATAAAGACTGAGCAGAATTTGAAGTGGAGCAGCACAAGTATTCAATTTTTCAAAATCAGCATAGTTTTACTGTTCCCAATATCTATCTTTTTCATGGAAGGACATAAGGAGAATTCTACCTAGAATTCTGCCCTAACACAATAAGTAAGTTTTCTGTGAAAATATACCAGATCAAATTCTAGTAAAACTATTTCTGCTAAGAATTTGAGTATCAAATACATCTGTCAAAAAGCTAAAGTAAAACCCTGTTCCATACTTCCTATCTTTTATATGAGTGGTTTGTATGTGATCAAGGAGGCTTCAGCAAGCTAGCATGTCAACTTCAACTTAAGCTTAAGTATATCCTTAAGAGCCTCCCTTAATGAAGATAGATGAAAATGCATATGTATTAGCATTGATGAAGGGCAGTGAAAAGTACGATCTGTCACTTTGTATGCAACTACTGATCATATATGTCCTGTCTGATATATGCCATCAATTTTTATTATAATTTTTATCCACTTTGCAACTGAAACACTCAACAGGGGGCCACTTTTTAAAAACTAGAATTTGCCAGCTGTTTCAATGAAGTTAATTGTATCAGAGACGCTGCAGTTATTTTTTATAATAAATGTGAAGCAAAACCATATTATCAGAACACTTGCAATTGGACAAGGGCTCGGAGGACAGCGGTAGCCTCCTTCAAGTTTTAATAACAAAAAATGAATGTAATTCAAAAAGCACAAAGCCATTCTTAAATGGAAAAGAATTAGTTCTCATTTTTCACCTCTCAGTCCCTTGCTTTAGGACTCCTGCAGTTTCAGAATATGAAAGTATTCATGTTACCTTACTTTTAGTCCTCATTTTAACAAATAATCTGACCAAAAAAAAAAAAAAAAGAGTGATCTTCAGATAAGGATCCAAATGTTACCAAGCTTATCTGAATGAAACTTTTTAACCCACTGAGATTCACCTCATTGTAGCTAACAAGGGTTGCCTCAACACTTCTCTGAATTAAGACATGGTATATTGGTATTACTGCACAGCAGGGATTCCAGCAAATTGTTCCCTCACTTAATACAAGCTGTGGTGAGTCATTGACATTGAACCTCTAGTTGAGGTGATTTTATTTGGAGGTATTTACTTGCTTCCAGTAAAAATTTTTAATTGCAAACAACTCCAAAGGTAAGGAAACTACTTAACAAATTCAGCTTAGCCATGTTTTAAACATGCTGCACAATAATTTCAATCAAAGCCATCCTTTTCTTGTATTATGGTAGTTACTGAACAAATTGTCCCTCCTCCGTTACGTAGATTTTTATTTCATTGATATTTGATTGTGTCTTTCTCTAAATTCTTAATTTCTTAGTCTCTAAATTCTTAGTTTCTCAGCTTCGGTATAGAAGCTCTTTCGTTCTTCTGGAGACACTTAACTGCCAAATGGTTTGGACAAAACAGTCCTCAAGCCTGTCAGTAATGCGTGGTGATGGGTAGTCCCTACCTATTCTAATGCTACAATAAAAATTATGAGCTTGACCAAACATATGTGTATCTAACACTTGTTATGAAACACAATTTATAGAAGACTGGAAAGGCTTCAGTCGATAATAACCCAGGAAGTGCTTTAAAAAGAAAAGTTAATTTTTGTCTCTTCTGCTGGGTAAACTATCAATGCTCCATTTGGATTGAACAGTACTTCTTAGAGTAAAGGGATAAAAGAGAAAGGAAGGAGGATTCATCATGAACACAGGTGTACAAGTAATTAAAGAAGAGCTCTTTAAAGGACATACCTATTATTAATATTTGTTGTCAACACAGTTCTTAGTTGAATAAAGCACTGGGGTCTGGTGGGGTTGTCTGCTGGAAAGAGAGAGGGAAAAGAGTGTTTTTTGAACTCTAAGGTCTTAGATTTTGAAGAAACTCTAGAAGAATAAACAAAAACAGTTCAGAAAAAAATACTTTATGTAAACTATTCCATGTTCTTTCATGAAATATGAAGAAGTCTTGCTTATAAATGCTGTCTTTTTATTATTAGTATTATTTATTATTGAGCCTGCATAGGGTTGTTGAAGTATATGGAGTGGAATGAAGATATCAGGTTGTGTGTGAACTGCGTCATCAGAAAAAAAAACCAATTTCAGAGAAGATTGTGGATTTTTTGGCGGGATAAATTTGGAGACATGAACAAACTACATTGGAGTCATATCAAACTACAAAGACATATGTGATCATATACATCAGAATCCTGACTTTTTGGAAAAATACTCCTCTTGCATTTATAGATCAATAATCTTTCTGTGAACTCCAATAGTATCACAATTTCCTTTTCTTTTAAAGCCTTTATAGTTCTCATCCATTCACAAAATACCTGCAATATACGAATATTTCAAGGAATATTTTCACATCTTTTTCTTATGTTTCTTTCTTCTTTTTTCTTTTTTTTTTTTCCAGGAAACATATTTAAATGTTCACCAGGTCTGCCTTTCTTAAAGCTCACTTTTGGAATGATACACATAAGCTACTCTATCTTGAGGCATTATGAATATGAATATCACTTACAGTCTTATTTGTCTTAGCACTGCTTCATCTGTCTGTCTGTATTCATCCAAAACACATTCCATATGGTGAAATATAGTATGCTTCTGCAAGGTATATGTACGTATGTGAGCAAGTCACCTTGATTTCTTTTCTTCAATAAGGTTAAATTGTTGAACATTTGAAAACAGAAACAATTCTCTTACCCTTTGTATGTAAGCACTCATAGATAGCATAGCAATATCACAAAAATAATAGCAGAATGTTATCCTGGTTTTAGACAGGGGTTTTTTTTCATATTTCTTAATAGCTTCCACTCTTATCAATTTCTACAGTGTCTAGTTTAAGCAAATAGGTCCAATTCTATCCTAGTTGCTCTGATATTCAAAACTACAGAAGGCATACTTAGCTAACAGAAATACATTTCTTGTAAGCTGCTCTATGCTGTGGGTGAGAACCACTCATACCCCTTGTCACAGCTGCAATCATTGTAATTATGTTGTTAGTGCATTAGTTGGCTTCAATCTGGAGCACAGTGTTTGTTCTCAATAGATGTCGTACGGTTGAAAGGCAGCATTTAACTATGAGTCACCCTTTATTGATGTAATCATTCTTACTTTATGAACACAGATAATTAATATAAAGCTTGTCTGTATGCAGCAGTGGCAATCTCTCTTTGGCAGAAAATTTTTTTGAGCAGAAACGTCTTTCCAAAACACTGATTTCTCTTTTTTTTCTCTTTCCTCTACATTTTCCTGGTACCATTCTGTTTAACTCGCACCAAAAAAAAAAAAAAAAAAAAAAAAAAAAGTTTATACTTACTTGCATTTATATGCTTCTTATATAACAGCTAACAAACTTTGGATTGACCAGTACCCATCTTCTTCTCTGACCAATTAGACCAAAAGCACAAGCAAAATCTTATTTTTACACTCAGAATTGCACTATATTTTGAGGAAAGTTCTCTTACTGTTCATGCCTACAGTACAGCTATGGGAGCTGGCTTAGGTACAATTCTTGGAGAATTGGAAAACACCCTATAATTTGTACATCTGAGAGAACATTTCTCTTCTTACGCTGTAAGACCAAAAATGCCTTCACAAAAAAAAGTAAAAGAGGATCCTCTATTGGCAAGAGGATCCTAACAGTGGCATAGGACTCGGAAACTTTAGCCCCTGTGTTGTTCCAAAACAGCCCAAATAAAAGTTCAAGGATGATGCAAAAACCCAAGTGTCTGAAAGACCCATGGCTAAACAGAAGATAAAATAACAGGCAAGATAAAGAGGGTGGCTTTCAGAGAGAGAAATGCAGCTTGATGAATATTAGTTAACTTTCCCTTTCTTTTCTCACTTCTTTTGCTTCTTTAACTTGCTGCAACACATTCCAAATCTGGATCACAAATTTCTCCAGGAAGAAACCTTATCTTTTTTTCTTCTGTTCCATATAGCACTTTGGGGAACTCTCTAAATAATAATAAAAACATATGTTAAACTAAAGTATAATGGATACATAAAGGTACATTATGCAAGGAATCCGAATATGTCCCTATTTTTATTTGGGGAGTTTACTTATTGTCAGATATTTTGCTTTTGGTTTGATTTGGTATTTGGGCTTAATTCTGGTACCATCACTGTGGTAAAGCAAAAGAAGCCAGAGACTGACTTTTCAAAGCTAGCTGGCTCTTTCTATTTGGCAACAGTTCATGTGCTCCTGCTATTGCTGAAAAAGAAGCACTTTTTATTTTTTTATAGACTTTATAAAATGCATGCCTTCTTCCCTAGACCTTCCCATAAACTTAAATTTTGTCTCCACTTTAAACTCTCCCATCACTACCACAGAAAGCCATTGCTCTACCCTGCAGCATGGGCCATGATATTATCCCCTTCTGCCCATCAATTCATTTTGAATTTCCGACCCTTTGACCTCACTATGTAGCTCTTCAATTTTTCCCCTGCCAGCCTCCCAGATTTCAGACTCTTCTATTGTCCATTGCAAATATGACTCACTATTCCTTCTTTTTTCCTCCTTTATCTAGTATTTTACACAGCCCTTTGCCAGCTACATACCAAGCTCAGTCCTTGGATCGAACTCTCTTTTTCTTTTGCACTAGGTTGACTGGCTGCCTCTTGATCTTTTGCAGTCGCTTTCAGTCATCAGCTTCCATTCGCCACCCAGTATCCCATTCTGAACAAGACCATCAAAAGCTACAAAAGCGAGTTATCCACAAATTAGCACTACTAAACTGAGAGGCAAGTGGCAGATGACGATTTGAATGAATGCCTGGATTTCAAAATAAATAAAAAATTAGGCAAAACAGAAAATACAGCGTTTCAGAATAAGATCTGGAAAGTTTCAGCAGGGCAAGGAAGGTGAATGAGAAAGAGGATGAGAAAAGGAAAACGAAAGAGAGAGGGGGGGAAAGAGACAAAGAAAAGAAGGAAAGCAGTCAGGCAAGCAGGCTGGAAGGCAGGAAGGAAAGAATATCACTCAGTTACTTGTTTGCAAAATAATTCCAAGCCAGCTTAAGACATATAAAACCTGAAGTCCTAATCAGATGAGCTGAATAAATGGATTGAATGAAAGTCAGAGAGATAACATTCTAGAAAAAAAAAAGTAGACTATATTCAACAAAAAAGGAAAGGTACAAATAAAAAGAAATATGAAATTACAAAAAATTTGATAAGAACTGCACTAAGATTTTGACAGCTTTCCACTAAATATTCCTGTCTTTTTTCATTAACTTGATGTATTTTATAATTTCTGTATTTGAATTCAAAGAAAGATCCAGATGAATTGTAGATAAATAGTATTCACAGTCATGCCCATGAAACAACTCTAAAAAAGCAGTAAAACATAATTTGTTTCATCTCCTGCAATTCTATTCAATATCTTCGGGACATGGTGAAGATAATGTATCCACTCTTCAGAGTGCTGATGTTCCTCTCTAACTGTAATACATTTGTAACATCTGTCTTGCCATCTGCAGTTACAAAGTGGTTCAGCCTCTATGTGTGTTTTGCATATACAGATTGATTTCTGTATTCTGAAACATATCCTGATGAGTCAAATACAACGAAAAAAAAATCAACAAATTATTTCTTGAATTGTTGCCAGCCTATGAAAAAAGAAAAAAAAGGAAAGCCTTAATTAATAGTATTAATTTGCATAAAAAATACAAGGCTGTTAACTTCAGCTAATATTCCCAATTGCACTATTCAACAAATAAACACCCAATAATAATTAGAGGCAATGAAACAACAAATTATAATTTGCTTCAGTATTCCCAAGATAATTCTACCTCTACAAGAAAAAAGCAAGGTTAAAAGGAGTAGTTTGAGGCTATAAGATGAAGACTGAATAGACAGTGTTAAGTGGAAGAAGTGCTTGCCAAAAAACTATTGCCCAGAGGAAAATCTTGATGCAATTTAAGAGCAAAGTAAAGTTCAGAATGTTCAAAGTTGGAACACATCATTTTGCTATGGGAAAGGGATGACAGGTTAAAAATGAAAGTATTTTTAAAATATATAATTAATAACAATCATGTATTTCCATTAATAATACAGCACTTCATTTTGAGAATAACGTAGGTTCATTTAATGAAAACTATGAATTATCTTTAATCATACATTTTTGGTCGGCATGCATTTATAACATTAGCAAGTCTTAGTCCTGATTGAGATTGGAGTCCCATTCCATATCCCATTGTAGCAGCAGTACCAGCCAAGTCTTGCCCAACACTAAAATGCAGCAAAAATAATTTTATAGGATAAAATATGAAACAACCTTGAAAAATTATTTCCATGCTGAAAGCTGGGAAAAAATTTCTCAGGGATTTACAGTGATTTCTTGTGATGTCTAATTGTAAGATTAATCCAGATTTCAGAATAGAATATTTTTAGTTTGCATGCTAAATAATAAAACATTTCTAAGAAGAAAGAGGAAAAGAACAAAGTAACACGCTCTAAGTGGGCATAACTCCATTGATTTGTACTATATTTCAATATGACCAACCCAAGTTTTTGCTTTCCTCTAGCAGTCAACGATATATGCACATACAACACAGTGTTCACTTGGCAAAATTGTCTTTTAAAAACTGTGTAGTCAAATGTGTAACTAGAAGTGTTTGGGGAACAGATGGACTATTTAATTGTTCTTTTTTAAAAAAGTTCTTAAAGCAAATAAACAGCCTATTTGAATGCAGTTTTTCTTGAAATAGTCTCAAGGGTATAACTGTTAATACATGAATAGATGTGTCTACAACTACATTTTTACTGCTTAGGCAAACTTACAAGCAATTGAAAGAAAGAGTAAATATCACTGCATTTAATATGGTTTCTCTGTGTTACCAGTGCTGAAAAGAATGCAAATGTTAATGTATTATATGTTTGTGACTGCTGTATTTGTTCCTTGTGTGAAACACTCTGGCCTTAAGGGGAGGGCGAAGTTTCCTGTGTACCCTACAGCACAAAGAAAATGTAATTCTACAGCATAAGAACATCCATCCCTACAGCAAAACAAAGGTTGCTTTTCCCTCAGGTGCCAATGGATACTTTAATTCAGTTGTGAGCATCATCTCTAAGATTAAAATAGAGCACAGCAACTTGACCCATGGAAGATGTTGTTTGTGAGATATTTTCATCTATGTCATGGGTATAAATTAGGCTAGAATTAGACCTGGGGTGAGTCATGATGGGCAGCACTAAATCTCTGTACAACATTTATAAAACCCCTCCAGGGATTGCAGCTAGCCTGTAGACAGCATTTGAATACGTTTTCACATTCCCTACAGAGAATTCAGGTAAGGTAGAACAAAATGAGGCTTTGGTTGAATAGTAAAGGAGAGCACTTTATTTGTGTAAAAAGTACTGGACTCCTCAACCTAAGAGATCAAATTTGTATGATTTATTTTATTAGAGCATAGTTCAAAATTACATACAACATTTTGACAAGACTAAAGCAGTGACCACTGTGAGGTATGCGACCCAGCAGTCACTGGTATTTATAGTGTGACGATAGGATAAAATGTGTCATTTAGCTGTAGGTGAGTTACCTTGCTTGTCCTATTCCCACTTCAGTTCTTCCTCTCCTAAGCAGCTGCTAATCTCATTTCCAGGCTCTGTGAAGGAGCATTACAAGACGTCTAGGCTTCTGAAACCACCCAGATTGTGCACATTCAATAACCTTTTTTCCTCTACAATACTTGCCAAGATTTTTTTTTTTTTTTGTCTGAACAATTTTTTAAACAGTTTTAATTTTTAAAATAGTTTTATCCATGTTTCATTCTGTCATAAATACCTTTCTCAGAGAGGTAAACCTCATCACCTAAAACACATTTTAGAACATGTTAATTCATTAAGTTTCTGCAGCATCTCAGAGTCTGTTCTTAAAAGAATGTTGTTAAGACAATGACTAATTTTATTTGCTGCTAGAGGAAAAGAACAAACTGTTCTAAGTGGACAAAATGAGGCCACACAACTTCTGAAATAGATGAGATCACATAAAAAAAAATAAATGCGAGCAGTCTTTGAAGCAACGCATCCAAACCGTCTGATGATACTCCACTGTCTGGAAGTTTTTCTAAACAAATTAGGCAACTTTCACATCCTAAACAAAGCTTTAAGAAAACCTAATTCTGAACATGCCTATGTCTATATTTCTGAGTTCTGTATTTCTGAGTTGGGCAGAGGTGAATTCAGGCTCATCTTTATCCCGTACATTTTTATTCCCCATCATGAAGCCTTCCTAGGCTTCAGTTTTTCTCTCCCATCAACACTGAATGAAGTATGCCATATAGTGATTTTCCTACTAACGGCAGCCTCTCTTTGCAGGTGATTTCCAGTCTTCCACAGCAGAAACACTGTTCACAAAGCCACAGGTTTCTATAGCACCTCCCTAGTAGCTCTCCCATGTGTATATATGCAGTCTTTTAAATCTTTCTCTACACTTAAGTCATTTTTTTTTTCCCAAAGTATCTTACTGTTTTCCCCTGTGCATTCCTTACATTAAAAGCATGACAAACCAAGCTGATTTCCCAATCTTGGATCCAGAATTACTCAAGTGAAATCTCCCAGGGACCCTCATTCCTGTTTTTTCTTGAAGATGATAGAGGTAAGATTGTTTTCACCTAAGTTAGAGTATCTGATATATCTTAGTGTAAACACAGCTACAGTTCACTTAAGCTCCCTTTATGGTTAACAGTAAGAAACATATCTATATACACACTCAGCACAACTCATACAAACTGTTTTACACATCAATATTAAGAATGGATGATTTAGAAAGTGCCTGCTTCTCTCCATTGAGAGTCTATTTAATGATTGTGGCCTGTTTGTGCCAGATGTGTTCCTCTTTCTTATTTCTCTGTTTCAGGTGGTCTAATTCAGCTGCTCTTCATCTTTGATGGACAGCCTAAGATACCAATTGTTAAGAGTATACAGGCACCCTTTCAGAATGTATCAAAGAAACGCTCCTCTGACTCTACAAAATAGGAGGATAGTCACCCACCATTTAGAATGTGCATACATGCCAGAGATCAAGTTAGAAGAAGTAGGAAGTAGATAACAAGGACTTCATCTTAGTTTTTTCTAGTTGTCCAACAACCCCTGTTCCTTTGGCATTGTCAGTGACAGAGACTAATTGGTTTTTAGATGAACCACTTTTTATCAGCACCTATATTACTCCTTACTCAGCCCATTAAATAGAAAGGGTGGCTTTTTTTACTCCTTGTTTATTAGTAATAATAAATTTGTTTATTTTTTCCCTTATTTCCTTTAGTTAGGTTAGGTAACCTATCTTAAAGCCATAAAATGCTATTAGTTTCTTTAATGAGAATTATTATGAGAAAGGTAAGAACAAACTCAGCAATAAAAGTGACAGTGACTGTAGAACAAAGACCAGCCATGTTTCCCAAACAGAAAAATCTGTGCAGAGAGAGGAGAAATGTACACACGAACAAATGAGAAATTCATCCCTGCTATTTCTTCACTCAGTGCTGAGAACTTGCTGTCCCCTGGCGAGCACATTAACCTCATTTGTTGTCCCTCCCAGCCCTTTAGAGAAGCTCAGGTTGACTCCAGAAGAGGTTTGCTTACCTATCTCAAACACCAGCTCTTAGAAAATGGCTCAGAGAGCATCAACAGCTCTGCTGTTGGCTGGGGTTCAGCAGCAAGCAAACTGTTTCCACAACTCTCCTAGAAATTGTTTAGTGCCCTAGAGAGGCTATTTTTGTCTGGCCCACTGCTGGGGCAGTCTGGAACTCAATGTGTCTACACAGAATTTTTATTACATCTGTAACCACACTGGATAATGTGCTATTACCTACACCCCAAATGTCAAAGTATCCTCCTTCCAGGCAATACTTTTTTAGCCTTTGGGTTGTATTTGTTCTTTTCAACCAATCTTCCAAGAAAATCCATGGGAGAGAAATTCTGAATGAGCTAAACATCGATGTCTAAGAACCCAGAGAGATGGCAAGGACCTGGTGCCAGATCTGCTAAATTCTTCAGTTATAAAATCTGGAGCTGAGACTAAGGTGAGCCGGTGAACGTAAGGAAGAGGGGGATGAGGAATCACTGGTCTGAATCTGTGAATGTGAGCTTAAAACTAAGTCTATGAACACTCCCATGGAGTTAAAACAGTTATCAGTTAAAACAGCCAGATGCAACCTACTTTATCCCAGCAACCAGCTGGAGGTATGAAACTGGTTTACAGATATATTTTCCCTCTATAACAAGTACAGACTTCTGGTCAGAGCATGAACCAGGATTTGCACTGATACACTCAACACCACCTGAAATCTCAGGATTCTTGATACAAGAGAAAGAAAATGTCAAAATACATGTAAGCAACAAAAGGCTGTAGCCAAGTCAAGGTAAAACAAATAATTACCAATTAAAGAATGAAGCCTTAGCATATCAAACAAGATTAGTGATCGGCTTGGTAAGAGGAAAAAGTAATTCACTGGCTCAGGTAAAACTTGCCACTGTTGAATACATCTACAAAACCAATTCTAGATATCTTGCAAGACAATCCAGGACCAAAAAGTATGCCAAAGATATCAGTTAAACAGTTGAAACGGAACTGACTTGAATTTTGCTCTTCTTCACAGGCTATTGCAATAAAGGAGAGGCTCAAGTAGCAAGTAGGCTTGGAGAGCATCCTGCCTCTACATGCTCCATCCCAGACATCCTTCCTTTCAAAAAGGCAGCATTGGGAAGCATTGGGGAATTAAGCATACAGCCCAGGTGCACAACAAGCCATGACTCCTATGTCAAATCACTGCTGTGGACTACTGATGTGAATATATTTTGAATTTTTCAAAACAGTTGCAAGAAAATATCCGAACACTAAGAAAATTTGAAGTCTTATGGACTTATACGGAATTACAATCTTCTGTGTGGCTGCTGTAGTTCACGTTATATGTAAACATGTAGTTACTAGGGTGGATCTTTCTCTTTTGCTTTCCAGTCCTTACCCTCCCCTCTGCCACTGTAACACACACACATACTAAGTCTGCTATTTCAAACTTGGGTATTTCAGACTCTAAAGTCCCTGTAAGAGTTTTGCCAAAATTTTGCTGAGAACACAAGGTTTAAGGTTCTTGCTCATGGCAAATTTAAATAGATATGATGGCAAAAAAAGCAGTACTCTGTAAAAGCAATTTTAAATTAAATGAGTGCTTTGATTTAGTTGATTGGATTGGCAGGAAAGATTTTCCATTAGAAATTACTGATTTCCACTTCTGAAAATCAGCAGAATTAAATTATTGCCTAGGAAGCTGGAGCAAAATATTCAAACGCAAAACAGCAGTCACCCTCCACAACTCCATGAGCTTGGGTAATAGGCTAGAACACAAGCGCGTTACCCCTGCTGCACACAGCAGCTCAAAGGCTGAAAGGCTGCCAGAAATGTCTGTCAGTTCCCAGAAGGATCCAGAGGAAGAAAAGAGCTGTTAGGAAGTGAACAAGGAGAAGTCTCTCAAACTGTATCCTTTCTTAGCCTCCAGAAGAGCAGTAATGATATTTCACATACAGTGAGATGCTCAGAGGTACTAAAATTGATTCCAGTTACCATCATCCACAGAAGATACTGCTAGCTCATAAGTCTTTGTTCTTGTTTGAGAGGCCTCTTCCTTCTTCCCTTCTTAGTCTTTTTCCTTAACTTTATTGTCAGTGTTAGTAATTTCTGTCACCTCCACTAAATCACCAGGTCCTTCTCTGACAGGAGAGAGGCGCAGGTTTGCCTTTTGTCCCTCTGTCCTCTATCTTTTCAGTACACTCCTTATGAGTAGCTGCATTTCCCTCTTCATTTCTCTCAATGCTATTTGCTTCAGTTGTTGTTTAGCTCTTTTTGTTGCAGTTTCTGACCCAGAAATATCTGTCCTTTGTTGAAGGGTGTTTCTGTTTCACTTGTTCTCTTAAGAAATATCCCTGAAATTTCTTCACTCACTAGTAGACAGTCTTTCACCTACTTAAGATATTGCTATCAGGACACCTTTTGTCAAGCAACAATAGCCCAATCTTTTTTTCCTCCAGTTTCTGCTTCATCTTAGCAAGGATTAGATCTCCTGTAAGTGTAAATAAATATTAATTCTGCTTTTTTTGGAGTTGAAAAGCTTAGATTTTTCTAATATATTCAACTGAAGTTTGCTTCTGTTTTCTGTTGTTTTGCAGAAATGGCTATTCAATTCCTGGTGAGTGGAATAACTCCTGCTTAGAAACTTAGAGAGAAACGTTAAAAAATATCCTCATCACAAACAACTGTCTCATAAACCTTAGCAAACATCTCATAAATGTAAGCAGAGGGAGGGAGGGAGGGAGGGAGGGAGGGAGCAAGAGAGGGAAAGAGGAAGCAAATTACATCTACTGCTTTTTTTTGAAAGACTGTCAAATTTTACTGCTTTAATGATAACAAACCTTTACATTTCCTAACACAGTGCCAGGGCAAAATTCTTAGTGATTTATTAACTCTTTGTTATAGTGGATATGTGTGTGTGGTTTTTTTTTTTTTTCAGATCACACTTTTTAGTGAGTCCCAATGAATTAAACAAAGAGCAAATACTAATTGCATACTATCTTAGATATTCAGTTCTTCTATGAGAAGCAATGAAATAAAAGATTGTAAAATCTCAGGAACACAAATGATTAAGGCTAAAATGAGATCTTTAAAAGAATAGCAGATTAAGATGTCAAACTAGAAAGGAGGCCAAAATATTAAAATAACTCAAAGCCTAGACACAGTAATGGGAATGTCCATACTCTGAATAAAGGAATTAAAACAGATAGAATTAAACAGAAAAAAAATAGAAAAAAGAAAAAAATGGAATATAGATTTCATCTTTCAGAGTATAATAGATGGGACAGGAAGAAACTGCCTCTGCAGAAGGAAAGCCAGCATTTGTCCCTTGTCCATTGACACATACAGTACTGACCTCTGGAAGCTACAGAACTCAGAGCTTGACCTCTGGAGCCAGGTCTGTCTTACCATGGACGTAGCTCAAGCACTAAACTGAAAGATTTATAGAAGATCCCAACATGTACCAAGAATTAGAGGAAAAGTGACTTTTCAGACCACATGGCAAACCAAAAATATCAGGAGTCCATCACAAGTGCCAACAGGATAGGAACAGGATAGGAACATGAAGTGTGAAGGAAGCTAGAGAGTGTGGCATACAGGAGGACACGTTCCATCCCAAAATGGCTGGAATAAGCTAACATTCGAGCAGACTGCGATGCTGACAGTTCTGTAAAAGACTTTGATGAGGTGACAGGTTGGCTGACTGAGATGCTGAAGCTAAGCAATGTAAGCCTTTTCTTCTGCAATGCAACTGCGCAGTTTGTGCCTATCTAGATGAGTCTTTGCCATTTAGACCAGAGGTCGGCCACATGGCTTATGGTGGGGGGATATGATTTCCACTTTACCAAATGCCATTTCTCTTAAATCTGTGTAATTTTGGATTCTATGTTGAATTTGCTTTCTGTGGCCTACAAAACTAGCTCTTCTGCCTGGACAAATTAAAGCACATTCAATCTAGAAGAGCCTGCATTACAAACCAGTAGAGCAAAAATAGACCATATTTTCTTAGAGTCAGTGACATACCATTATTCATACTGAATAATATTTTACATTGAATAGTAAGCTAGACAGTTTGTTAAATAGATAATAATATGAACTAAGCATCTACACATGAAGCTGTGAAATAGAATAATTATAATAAATAAATTAATCATTAAAAAAATACATAAGAATTGCCTCACTGGTCAAATATCTTCTCCTGTAGTAAAACAACCATCAAGATATTTAAAAAAACTTTAATTGCATGCACAAACTTCTTTGAGACTTCTCAGAAAGCACTGTGTTTTTAAGAGAAACTACAAGCAATGTATATAACGGGCCTGAGTCAACGACATTGATTTTAATTGCATTTCAAAGAGTTTCATTATTCCAGATGAATGCTTGTCACAAGCACAAATATACAAAGTTCAAAATAATGTTGTTTTTTAAAAAATCAAGCTAAATATCAAAACTTTAATTGCTTACAAGTTGACTTTGATAAGGTTTATTTTGTTTTGTTTTGCCTTTTCAATTGTTATGCTAATTCCAATTATAAATCTATTCATTCCAGGTCTTACAGAGACCTGGAACTTGAATTACTAACTCACAGAGTAGTTCCATCTTTTTTTCTAAACAGTGTTTTGACTGTGTTCCACATTTTTGCAATTTAATATTTTCTTACAGATCATTTTTAACTTTGCTTTATACTTTCAGCAATTTCCTCTGGCCTCCACTAGTGTAATGAGATTTCAAGGCATCAGAGATGGGATTTTCAGAAGTGTTCAGTGACGGATTAGCTCTATGACCAAGCAAAGGCAATGGGAGTTTTACAATTGATTTTCATGGGAGCAAAACTGCATGACACTAAAGACTTTGGAATATCCTATTCGACTGGATTGATGGTTTAACTTGTACACACCAATACTCTCTCCATTATATGCATTTTGTTATATTTATAAAAATCCTACAAAATAAGATTATGTTACCAGAAATCTGTGACCAGAAATCTGTGACCAGTGAGGACACAAAATTACAACTGCAATGAGACCCAGTCTCAATTTCTAACACCTTACACCCTTCTGCCAAGGATAAGCAAAGATTTAAAAAGTGGGCATTTAGTGAGGTTTAATAAGGTGGTTTATAACGATTTTATGCTTTCCTTCAAAGTGCATTGCTATAGACACTCTCCAGGCAAAGATGACCAGCTTTACACCTCCCATTGGTGTGATTCATGAGAAATGGATGTTGGACTTAAACTAGGCAGTATATTCTAAGTATCTGCAGGTGGGCTTTCAGTTTGTGCCCAACAAATGGAAATAACACTACTAGGTGGTTCAGGGGTTATTTAGCTGGTTTTGTATTGTTAGCTTTTTTCAAACACAGTGCCGAAAACAGCACAAAATAAGCCACCTTCTTCAAGCTTTGACCCTTGTTAAAGCTTCTCCTTGATGTGCTATGCTTTCCTTTCATTAAAAACAACATCTTCTGTATCTCCCTTAACAAATCTGCCATTTTGTTTTCTCTACTTCTTGGAAAGCAAACAATCATTACCAGACCCTGAGTTGCTGAAGTCAAGGTTTTGAAGAGTGATACTGGAGAACATTCATTTCAATCACTCTGCTATTGATAGGGATGATGATCTGCATGTAATGCTGGGAGCTGACTGTGACAGGGTCCACATTTATTTCACCTCAACATGAGAAGGCTTAGCTGCCACTCACTTAATTGCATTACATTGTCAAAGAAGGGGACATAAGAAGAGCTATGAAGATACAAGAAGAAAAAGTAAAAAGGCTATGATCAATTCCATGCTGTGAATATGTGTCAGCCTTTTAACTTACTTAGAATATTTGTCTTTGTGAGAATTCTCCCCTTCTTAATAGATTCTCTAGCAACAATAACCCTCAGACATCCCATGAGCTTACAGAAACTACAAAAACATTTCATTATCTGAGTAATATTTGGGCCAATTAACAAGACAGTACTCTGAGGTTCAGTCCTCTTTAATTGAAAGCTGCTGTTCTGTCTCAAGGGTGGCAAAGCCTTTGAGATTCCAAATGCAATAATTATCATCATTCAATTTTGATTTATTGAACTCAAAGGGCTGAAGTTAACATTGACTGAGGCTTAAATGAGTGCTAAAATAAATGATTCATTCCATGTTGCCACTATCATCTTCAGAGTACACTGGGGAGTAATCTGCCCATGTACAAACACTTGGCACCGTCAGTGGAAATATCACACACATATCTTTGTAGCATAACAGATTTTGACAAGATGACATGATAAAGCCCGAAGCATTGCTTTCCCTTGTTCAAGAAATTCTTCCTTTTCCTCTGCCAGTAAGTATCTGCAGTCCCCCCCAAGCGCCTTCCACCTTGAAAGATAAACAGGGAAACTGCATAACTATTACTGCTAACAGATAGCGAATGCTGTAATTGAGAATAACAGCTGAATTCTACACTCAAGCAAGTATATATGTGCACATGGGCTCAGTTTCACAAGTAGGTTCATGTTCCGCTCTGTTCTCTGTATTTATTTTTCTGCTTCAGCAAACAAGGTCAGCTATTTTAGCATTATACATGTGCTCATATTGAGAAAGAGAGAATCATTTTGCAACCACCTAATTCAAATAGCTGATATTAAATTCCCTTTATAGGGAATTTATTTTATTGTATCAAGTGAAAAAGATAAACTACCTGAGCCATAAATCCATTCCAAATTTGATTAACCAAAAATGATTAGGTACTATGGAAAACAAGACCTCTTCCATATTTCCTGTAGTCCCTCCTGAAGATGTTTTGTATCTGAACCGGTTAATCTTCATGATACATATAGAGTTATCAAAATATTGCAGTTACTCAGTGGTATATGAGCAGCACTCACTTATTGTTTAGTCCACTGTGAAAAAAACTATGTCATTTTACTTTTGGCACAAGTTACTACTTTTCACTGAAAATATTGTCATTTGCCTGTACACTGGAGGGGAGGGAAGTAATTGCTAGGAAGACACACAATATCTAAGTAAGTGAGGGAACAAACACATGTGAAACTACTCTCGTTTTAAACACTAGGATACAGCAGTCTATGGAAGTAAGTTAGGTGATGAGCATCAAATAAATTTAAGGAAAAAAAATTCCTAAGTATTGCCAACTTTACAATGTTATATTGCATATATTAATAATATAATTGCAGATTAGGACTACCTTTTTATATCACCTCTCTTTGAGTTTAAAAATTTTGGAGGAGATGTAGAAATTGTGAAGGAAAAAATGAAAATTGAAGTTATAATTCTTGTACCTTTCCTTCACAAATATAATCTAAGCAGCATGAAGAAATTAATATCATAGCATAAGTGAATATGAAATGATGAATTGATAGTCCTTATCAAGAGAGATAATGTATATAACTGTAAGAGGTAATAAAAATGAAGTGGCAAGGGGAGGATTAGAAATTCAGTTTAAGAAATCGACTGCGATAAGTTTAAGAATGTATTAAAGCATCATAGTTATTTCATTTTTCCCTGGAGTGAAACGAAAATCCCATTCCTCTAGACAGTTTTCAGGAAAAAAAAAAATGTCATGGGCTTTAGTTGATCTATTACTATATATACCTGATCAATCTGTTTACTGAGTATCCTGCTTCATGTTCACTTGGATAAAGACTCAGGGCATTTTGAAAACTTTATTTGATGTACCATATGGCTAAATACACTTAAACTAAAAGGAGATTCTTTAACAGCTTTGTCACATCAGAAAAAAAATGCACCTCCCCCTGTGCTGCAGGGTGTACCAGATATGTAATGAATATTTGATTTAAATATTCCAACAAAATGTCAAAAGGATGCCATACCCTAGACACAAGGAGAGAAAAATTGTGGTTCAGTACTTAAGTAGATGAATCTGTGTATTTATGTGAGATGTGAGATACATATTAGAGCTTCCTCCTTCAAAGGAATCCTGCATCTGACATATCAGATCAAGCTGCCATCCTGTCTTGCTTAGAATCCTTTCTTGGGCAGCAGCCAATATGCAATGTTCAGAAAAATAGAAGGCAGAAATCTTCCTGCTCCTCACAAGCAATCTACTTACATTATAAACTATCAAGTTTAATTACATTGCACTACCTTCTTAGCTGGAGCAGTTCCATCGCAATGATCCCTTTCTTTCTCTGTTTAAATCATTAAAACTAACAGTGAAAATATACAAATCAGAAACTTTCAAAATCCCACTTCATAACTTTTTAAAATAATGAGTCATGCAAACAAATCTTAGATCACATGTATAATAGCCTCGCTAGTGAATACTTTATTATTATCACATACACGTGAACAGAATAGCACACCGAATACTTTGAATGGGATCCAGGCTTAGACATCTGTGTAATTTGTTTAGTTGCCTTCTTTCTGGGCCTGCAACATTTGACTTTGTTCAATAAACTGTTTCAGACCTAAACTGCATTTCTCAGTCTAATCTCATTATTCAACTTGCAGCTGTCCTACTCACAGTAAAGGTTGTTCCCTGGGTCTTCTACAAGCACCATTTTTTTTTTTTTTTATGTTCATTGCAACTCTCTTATTGATCCTCAGTCCCTGCCTTCATGCCCTATCACATTATGTTCCCTGACCTCAAAGCTTCAGCATCACTGATTTCTCACCTTCTGCTGTCCTGTCCACTGACACAGTTGTTGTCTCCATTTGGTCTTCAGTGGCCCCCTTGACTCTTTCGCTTCTCTCTCCTATTACATTTGTTCTGGTAATTGTTGATGTGGGTTACCTTTGACATTACGTCCTCCATTCCTGCTCCTACACTGATATATATCTCTGGCAGAAATTTTAGTCGTACTATTTTTGCAGGTTTGTTCCACAAGGCTGTTCTTCTGCCTGCTGTTCAGATCTATATTCTTTGACTCAGGCATTACTGGCAGCTTTCAGACTCTAATCTGTACATACTCTTTCATCGTTACGATCACTCTTCTCCACAAGGTTACCCAGCCTGCCATGCAGCTCATACCCTTTCTAAATGTTGCTATCGAGATCATTTGCAAAGGCATCTTTCCTTTTGAGTCCTGCCATTAGCTGCACTTCTTCGTGTCACTTACAAACTGACAGTCCTCACTGGCAAAGCCCTTTGTGCTGTTCACTCACCCTATCAATTCTTATTTGATACAGCAGCCTTGTGTCCCCCGCCTGACTACCTAAAGTTGACAATTTTGCTACTGTTTGAAACAGGCACTTAGGTGAATTTACTTGTTTCTTTTCACACATGGAAGGAGCTACCCTGGAAGATCTTTCATTGTTTTTCTCAAATTCTCCTTTAATCCTTCTTAGTAAAGGTTAAATTAAACTACTTTGGTAATTTCCAGAAGAAAAAGTGGGCAATGGCTTATCTGGGATCAGTGCTTGGTTTTACTTCATATCTGTCTGTGTCCATCATTTGAATCTCATGCTGGGTTTCAGTTGCAAGACATTTGAAATAGGCTTTATTGCTACACCTTTATACATTCTGTTTATACAATACTTTGCACCAGCTTCTGGGTGTTCTGATAATATAAATTAATATAATAACAGAAACAAGCACTCAGGAAGTTTTGGCTCCAACTAAAACCTCTTAAATAACTATATTGCAGTTTTAAAGAGCATTTCAGGATAGGAAATACAAAGTGCTAATATCATGCTGTCCTGCCCAGAGCTCCTGAGGACACAATGCTGAAGATACCACGCCTCCTGCAAGAGGAAAGTGGCATTAGCACTACTGGCTGGGCAGTGACAGTGCAGCATGTGCTCAATATGAAACGCAATATGTCATTTCCCACTTTTGCCATCAGTGTAATGCCACCTTCACAGCAATCTGTGGGAGCCGCTGGGAAGAAGCATGAGTTTTAGTTATAACTTCTCCTGGTTTTTGCAGGAGTACCTTCCCTGAGTTCTCCTATCTTTATATATACATTTCCGCTCTACTGGGTGCACATTAGCCCAAAGTTATTAGTAATTAAATGTAATGAGAAGAATATACACAGAGTACTTATTGATAGTACATAATTAGAATCTTAATTAGGCTTTGGATGTATATACATCACTCAATCATAAAATTATTTCTGAAGAAATACAGCTCCTTAGCTATCTGGATCCATCTACTAAACCAAAAAGCAGCTACTCCCTACAGCTTTCCAAAAACAGTCTTTACTTCTTTGAAGTTGGCATCAGAAAAGATTCAGCAACTTTAAAGACCTAGCAGTCATTTTCTGGCACCTCTGATTCAAAAGCTCTGCAGGACACAACACACAAGCATTCACAATATGAATTCAGTGTGTGGTCAAGTGGCTGCATATTGAATAGTCTTTGTATGACTGTGTGGTCACTCAAATATAAATCTCAGGAAGGACTGTTGAATTTTAGTACAGTATGTTGGGATGACCATGGGAAGCAAGCTTATAATCTTCTACCTTTTGAAATGTCTGGCAAATTTTCTCTTTGTTACAATTCAGCAGCACTTACTGAGATGTAATCTCAGTAAGCAATGTTTTATGTGCTGAGTATATCAAGAGTTAATTCAACTATTTGAGTTTCCTTTGAGAAGAATGCCCTCAAATATATCTATGTAATGAGGTTTTCTATATTATACAATGCCACAGAGCTATCTCCTTTGTA
This sequence comes from Eudromia elegans, assembly GCA_003342815.1. Classification (NCBI taxonomy): domain Eukaryota; kingdom Metazoa; phylum Chordata; class Aves; order Tinamiformes; family Tinamidae; genus Eudromia; species Eudromia elegans. Next base: position 2,561,907 of record PTEX01000040.1, read on the forward strand.
ACAAAGAGCTATCAAAAATAAATCTTTCATCTCTGTTATTTAATTCAAGCTGAGAGGGAGAATGAAGACAAGATAGGGAAGAACAGTAGCTGCAGAAATGAAATCAGTTTGGTACTGCTAAAAGATCATTAAAGGGAGCAATATGGAATAAATTAATTGTGGTATAGTTGACATCCTGGTGAGTTTTGGCACTTACCTGGAGCCTGCAGAGACCACTCCAGGACTACAGGAGCAATATATTATATCCAAGGCCTTTGTACTTCATTTCATTGCCAGTCTAAGCAGGCAAGAGAAGAAATAAATGTTACCGGAAATTAAATATGAAAAATTATAGTGTCAAAACCTAACGTATTGCCTATCATTCCTACTTCATCTCCTCAGAATGATCAGAAAGTTCACAGTTCTTAGGAGCAGAAGTGTCTGTTTTTCTTTGTAAAAGCATGCATTTTAGTCCTCAGTTACATGGTAATTTATTTAGCCACTAGCTTAAGATGTGCAGAAAAATACACAGGGATTTCAGCAGTGAGGTAGAACTGACATTAGGTTTCTGTATCAGCTTTGCTCCCAGGCAGAGACAATGCAGCAAAGAAATGTGAGCACCGAATAACAGACAGTGTTTCTTTCCTAGGTCGTGAAGTTTTACCTTTTGGAATATCTCACTTTTTATTCATTTATAGAATCAGAAAATTGTTGCTTTTTCTGTATATGTGTGAATTCTGTATGTGTGTGACCTTCTATAAATTACTTACAACAAAAATTTTAGCAACATCTGCTAACATGAGAAGGCCCTATAATAATTTCCTAAGTCTATCCTAAATCCACTATCAAAAGTGGAAAAAAATAAGGAAATAAAAACCAAGAAATTATATTTGATACTTTTGAATGCTAGTCTCTTTAATTCTGCTAATTGTCATTAGATTATTTGAAAATACATATGAGAAAGAAAGTTACAAGAATCATAGAAATGGCCTTCTATATATTCTTTATTAACAGCACTGTGATAATTTGGAAAGGAACTGATTTGTCGTCTAGGGTTCCTGAAGGAATACATAAAGTCATTGCAGAAATACAACTATGCAGTGGATATGAAAGTAAAAGCTATTTTTATTAGCAATAAGGAAAAATATACAATTTTGATCTTTTTTCCATTACGTTCTCTCATTTCCTAATACAGCAGTACTGCTACCATAAAGGAAATCTGCAGGGATGAAAGTTTATTCTTAAAAGTTTACTGTTGGTAGAATACTTCTTTCTTGGGAAAAAAAAAAATGTTTTTCTTCAAAGCTATGTAGCTTGTTTGCCTCCCCAAAACAACAAATCCATAACCAGATCTGTTGTTTCTTTGTTTCTTATAACAAAAAGTATATATACCTTCATGTTACAGGCCAAATTCTGCCCTGGGAGATTTGAATATGCCAACTGCCTCACTGTTTTGCTAGCTCTCTACATCTGTATGAGAGGACTGTATGAGAAGAGGTCATCAAGCAGCTCCTAGCCAAAGCCTGAGTTTGAAACACTCCTATTTACTTCAACTACATTAGGATCAAACAGCGGGCGTGATTCTCCAAAGCATTTGGATATATATACTTGAAGATATCTGTAACTACAGTCTTAAATATTGTCTTCTGCAGGGATCATCTCTTCTACTAGCCTATGCGGGGAATCAGTTTCTCATGAGGTCAATGCAGAGCGGAGCACTGCTCTTTGGAAGCCATTAACTGGTGTGAATTTTAACCAGAGACCAGCTGAAGGAAATGTCACTTGCTGGGAAGCGGCACAGAGAACGTGGCGATAACACCTTGAGCGTTCTTTGTGCCAAAATGCACTCAAACTGCTATAAAGTGAAGAACCAGATTCTAATCTATCTTCAGCACAGAGCACACATTTCCAATACCAGCCAAGTGTTAAAAGAGGAACAGAAGTAGCAGCTCCACTTTGTGTCAACGTATCTACTAACTGTTGGTTCCCATCTTGATCCTCTGCTTTCTTAACCCATAGAAAACCCCTGTGATTCGAGAAAAAAGTATTGTTGTGCCATAAGTATCTAGTAATTACCGGCTGGAAGAAGAGATCTTTTATCTATACAACATCTCAGCACCTTGGCTATCAGTGCCACTTATTCTCTCTGGGGGGGATTGATTCTCTCCCCAGCCCATCTACAACTTTCACACTCCTCCTTTGCTGCTTGTCACTGCCCTGAGGCTTTGCTGACCCCTCAGGAGAAGCAGCGAAGAAGGTGGGAAGAGGGGACAGGGAGGGAGGACTGGTTCTGCAGCTGCCGGTCACCTCTGGAGCCTGGCAGGGAAGCGGCCTGTCAGCAGAGGCTCATCACTCCAAACTGCTGAACACAGAGCAGCAGCTTATTAGATCATAGGCAGCCATTAGCGTGAACAGAAACCTGAGGAAGTCATTGCAAATTCAGCAGGCAGCCAAATTCTCAGTTGTGTAAGTCAATCCAAATTTAATTAGTTTTAAGAGTTCTGTGTACCTTTACACCAGCTGAAAGAGAGGTCTCGGGGAGGCAAAGGTGCCTTGCTATAGCAGAGGTTGCCTGCATGTCAGGTAGGATAGTACAGGGCAGGTTAGGAAAATATGCCATCAACTGCGTCTCTAAAGCTGCTCTGTTGGTTCTCCCTGCACTGACCTCAAATCAATCAGTGAAAAAGAGGTTGGTTCCTGCTCTGCAAGAAAAGTTATACAGAAATGAGAAGAAAAACAGGTTTTGCAGAGTGGAAACACGTCTTGATCCGCTCTCCGAGCTGCAAGGCGCACAGGAGCTCATGGGCACAAGAAGCTCCAGACTCACCAAGTGGGTAACTGGAGGCTGATTTCAGTGGGCCAACAGCTCCTCTCATAAGAAATATTCTAAAATGATGAAATCTTTAAAGTGATGAAGCCCAAGACTCCATAGAATTAAAAGATTTATATATTAAACTAAGAATAAAAGGAAGGGGGCACTCCTCCCCTCATTAAAGAGGAAAACAACAAATGATAATTGAGTCTAAAATCTAACTTGATCAAAAGCAGGAGAAAAAAAGTTTTAAGCATCAAGTCATGTTTAATAAATATATCTAAACCCTCTGTAGACTCTTTAACTAGCTATTCAGGTAAATTATTTGCTAATAGGTAAAGTACTTTGATTGTGTCATGTAGCATTGCTTTTCCTTTTTCTGCAAAAAGTGTACAATGCTACCAGATATTTCCAGGAGCACATATACTCTTCTTTATTCTCTCTGATCCTACAGCAACACTGTGAGCCTGTTATTAATATTTTTTTTAAATGGAGAGCCACTGCAAAACAGGATTTAAATGAAAAATACTGTACAAACATTTGATAAATATATACAGCTTACTTAAATATTTAATATCATAGAAACAGAGCCTTAGTAAACTCATCCAGAAATTATTTCCAGTGCTTGCTTTTTCTGTACGCTCTAAATGTGAAAGAGGCCTTCACTACTGAGATACTATTCACTGAATATCAGGAGAGCCTGGGGACCTAATTAGTCCAAAGCAACTACTAGATGTTCTCCTCCCAGTAAAAAGCAAAGATGGTATACAACCCATATGTGTGGGGCGCAGGCTTCTTGCTTACAGTCTTGGCAATTCCTAATACCTCGAGGAAACCCTGGTTTTAATAGAAGTAGACAACTGATTGGCAGAATACAATTTTTAAAGGAGCACACTTTTATGAGTAAAGTTATAGTTATGAAAAGCATGTTCCAGGTTAAAGGACAAGAAGCATTATACGCAAAACCTAGGTAGCTTTTAACCAGGCTATACTTCTATCACTGTCATTATTAATTTATCACAAATAAATAAATAAATAAATACAGAGAAAATGCTGCGTAGTATCTCAGCAGATTCATTGCTTGCAAAATAATTGTAGTTTGGTTTTCCAGCTGTCGTCTGGGGACATTGTACTGCTCTAGCACAATCAGGGAGTGCGAATTACCAGGGTTTTTACTGTCATCACAGGATCTAAAAGATTATACATTTTATCCATTATACATTTTATCCATCCCTTTTATCCAAAATGAGTTATAAGTTAAAAAAAAAAAAAAAAAAAAAAGCTGTATTTAACACACAGGTAGTTCTGCATTACCTTTCCATCATTATTCTCCCACTTCTTTTATTGCTCCTAGAAAGGACTAATGAAAAAAATAGATAACCTCTATGTTTAATAAGTAAATAATGACATGTATTTGTCCTGGGCTGAAACTTCCACCTGCAAGTTGGATTTAAAGGAAGTAGGTGCAATGTAGAATTTTCAGCATTAGTCAACCACTGACCTCAGTTCAATAAGTTGTTATTCTAGAGTTGAGATATTGTCTTTTTTTTTTTTATCTGTCTGTTTGCATAGTCCCTTTGGTAGACAACTTAAAAAATAAATGCAATAAAATACAATAAAATAAGGAGGTCATTGTTTCTTCTCTTCTACAGATTGCAGCTCTTTTTCCTTACCAATCATCTTCATTTGTGACTTTTTTTTTAAAAAAGAAAAAGATTTTAAAGAAGATTTTAAAGTACTCATTACCTCATTCACTTCATCTCTCCTATATAGGTGACCATTTCTCTTTAAACTTGGTTCAAGAGACTATCTATACTATTTAACAACAAATAACCATGAAATAAAACAACTTTACAATATAACAAAGGTCTTAAACATATGCTTTAGGCATTTGTATTCACCAAAACAAAGACCTGATAAAAAGTACCCATTTATGAACTGAAGATTACAGATAAACTATTCCTTTAAAAATCTATATGTATCTAAAACCAGCCCTTACATTTTAAGTCAAAAGATATACACAAATATTTCAAAAGTTCCCCAGGAAGCGGTATGAAATAAATTCTTTATATACTCTTTTGTATTCAAGAAAAACTTACCATCCCTCAAAAAATAAATTTCCAAAAGAACTTTATTTTCACATAAAGTCCTTCATATAGACTCTCTATAATGTGGCTTCCACTAGCAGTTGAAACCTTGATTTTACTGCCTGAATTTAATTTTGTTTCTTTTATGACTTAGTTTCTGTTACAAAATTTTTAGCTACTGAAAAGCACTTCCTCCTTAGGAAGGAGTTCTGATATCCGTGGACTACACTAGATCAATGGAGACACTGATGAGGTAGAGGTGAGAGACAGCTGTAGAGAGAAATGTTGCCCTGAGGGAAGTTGTTACTGTGAAATGAAAACTCATCTCCTTCCCTCTGCTAACAGAGGTCTGGTGGCTTTCTCATGACGTTGCCCACAGGAGGGGTAGTGCTAGTCAGGAAACATGTTCTTCTGAGCCTTACATATTTTTTCTATATCTTTCCCATCCTGAAGAAATCCCTTGAAAGGCTCTCAACAGTGCTCACAGTTTTAATTTGAAAAAAAAAAAAAAAAAAAGAGGAGGGAAAAAAAGAAAAGAAAAAAAATGTTAGGCAGTGGTTTCAAAGAGTATAACAGATGCCTTTTTCTACAGTTTTAGTCTCCAAATCATACATGATGTGAATATGTTCGTCATATGTATCTCCCGTCCCCTTCATCATTTGTTCCTTCATTTGAATATGAAGACTACTCTTGGTACTTCCAACTTCATATTGAAAACCTTAAAACAGATCTCACGTGAACATGAGAGTAGAGATTTGATGTGGGAACTGTGATGAAAATATGCAAAAAAAAAGTTAATACACTCAGTGAATTGTCTGCTTACTATCTGTACCTAAGATGTCTCGGGACCCGAGGTTTGTCCTACTATATAACCTTTTAATTAAAATAGCAAGTTGAAATGTTATACTGATGACTACTGAACCTGTTTCATAAAGGGAGTTGTGCCATTTTCTAATGGTTTAAGCTTACAAGTAACATCTGTTACCTGCTCATGGCTGAAGGTCTCTACAATATAAGTGGAAAGAAATATGCCTGTGCCATGACCAGTGCCAAGGCCAAGTCTCTTTCTGCCATCATATTTTCCTCACGTTTTCCTTTTGCTTGTCTGCTGCAGAACCTGGATGAAGCCGGCCTGCGGGGAGCACATCTATTCCAGTGTGCTAAGATTATACTGCGGCTCTGCAAGAAAGAGGCATCTACGAGACCTTTTGCAACACTAGCAGGTTTATAGAAAATGAGAAGCAGGATAAATAACTGCGCTGTCATCCTCGAAATACAAATGTCCACTCACCTCCTAAATACAAATGTCACCCAATATCTCACCACTCAACGGAACTAATTTGTCACAAACCAGCCCAAACTGGAAGCTTCCAAGCTTTGACTCTACTCTGCTCTGAAACCCAAGAGAATTGAGGTCAGTAGAGGGGACTGTGATCCTGTAACCATAAATATTCTCCTCAGACAGTTCCATATCAGTCATGGTGGCCATGTGTCAAAGAATCAACACACTTGAAAGATTTAATGAAGTGACCGAGGAAATTAAGCAAAGAACTGGTAGGCTCCCATTTGCCCTTGCTGCCATGAAGGTAAGATGAACTTGAGGAAACTTCCTAACCTTCATATTTTTAGCCCATACTATGAGAATGTAAAAAGGAAAAAATCAAATGCACAGCTGTAGCATTCTTATAAAAAATAGCATGATCAAAAAAACACCCTGAGAATCATTGTTATTTAGATCCGATCTGGCACAGACCTTTGGTCTCATTCCAAAAATGGACCTTAGTGCTTTTCAAAATAAACTTTTGATCATACAACAAAAAGTATTTTCATCAATGCATGCTCCCTGGGCAATTTGATAAGAAGGAGATTTGGGGTTTAACAGTAACTACAGTGAAAATCGTCTTCCTGAAAAAGTGTTTATACATCTTACATCATAACAGTTTCAACTGACTGCCTACCATAGTGGAAGATTTACCTACAAATAATTTTCTGTTTTCCTTTCTTTTGACTTGGAATGTTGGAGTCAGATTCTGCTGCCTCTCAAGACAGTTGTTTCTCCAGATATTTTCTATATTCTTTTGCTTTTGGAATTCAACAAGCAGAATATATACAGTAAGAGACATCTAGATAAATCCAAACATTACCATAAATTATAAAGCCCAGAAACATTGCACAACAGACTTTTTCACTGAGTCAGGACTATAATATGGGAAGGTATTAGGGGCAGTATTTGTTATTCAGTAACTATTTAGATTTACTAGCTCTTTACCACAGAGAGCTACAGCAAAAGAAAGTATTCAGCCTCACTAGTAGACAATACAGTTATGTACAGGGAAAACTAAAATCAATTTTTGTTGAGGTAAACTCACACCTGACCTGCAATAATGCGTTAATACAAAAATCTGTGGAAAATTAATATTTACAGAGACAGTACCTATGCTTTATGTATGCAAGTGCAAAAATGTGATATCTGAGGGTAATGTTTATTAGAATTAGTGCTTCATTAAATTACAGTAATGAATCAATATGCATTTTTTAAAAAAATATTCTTGATTTGGATATTATTCTTCTAGTGAAAACAGAATCTGATTTACCATGGTCTGTAATTAAAAAAAAAAGTAGATATATAGCTTATAGATAAGCTAACCATAAATATTAATATAGACTTCCTGGAAACTTTCTATTTCAGAGAATATGGAGCACACTAGGAAACTGTATTTGGTCTGCAAATGTCTACAGGGCAACCATAAGATCAGGAAAGTGTCAGTGAAAATGCAAATATCACCTTTTATTTCATTTCACTGTTTTTTTCTTTTGTTGTTGTTTTTGTTTGTTTTTGTCTTTTCTTTTGATTTGCCTACATACTGTTGTGCTTCCGCCAGCAAGCAGCTATATCTTTCTCATTTCAGTGACAATTTAATATGAATTCACAGCTCTGCTGCTGGACATCCTACAAGGAAGCATTCTTCATGATAAATTCCAGGCATTTTTGACCCTCAGCTTTCCTCAGAGAGCCATATCAACAATATTGATAAGACTTCATATTAACATCTCAGGAGTATAACAAGGTTAAGATGATTGCTGTGTCAGCAAGATGCTGAGCTTTTGATTCATGCCTTTGTAACAACAAGGTTGGATTACTGCAATTTATTGTTGGCAGCTCTCCCAGACTATTCACTATGTAGGTTCCACTCCACACAAAATTCAGCAGCCTAGATGTTCAAAAACTAATACAAAAATACTCAAACATGACTTGTAGTAAAACCACTATGACATTATGGCAATATCCTTATTTAATATTTAAAACTGAAACTGCATATTTTCTCTTAATCCTGTGAATAACCAGGAATTATGTTATCTAAGTGTTATCTGTGGTCACTGAAGCTGTAGACACTGTAGCTACTGTGTCTACTGCTGTGTCTCTAGCAATACTTTGTCTCCATCTTTCCCCCAATCTCTATGGAATATCTTACTGTATTGAGATCAAAGCTTCCATTTCACTTCATTTTAAAGCAGAACATTGATAACCACAGTTTAGAGAGATTGGCTATTAGAAATTTGAGTTATCATTATGCTGTGAAATTTTAGATATAACTATAAAAACAATAATAAGATGTCTAAGTTAAACCCTGGTTTTAAAAAGGACCACCTTTCATCTGGGCAAGATAAAATTTACAAATATGAATTCAACGGTATCTGCTGCAGTTTACATATATTTATCACTTTAAATCTCATAATTTGAAAATGGCTTACAGACTTGCATATATGTACCTACTCATGCTTGTATTTTTGCAAACACTGCACATAATTCTATTATTCAATTATTAATATTTTCAATAGCAGAAATCTTATTAAAATCCCAGAGGTCTAAGAAATAAGAGATAGAAGTTTTACAGGGAGGCAGTCTCTTCTTTGAGCAGCTTACACAGTTGGAAATACACAAAAGCTTTCAGAAACGTTATTTTCATGGGGTTTGACATATTAGCAACCCTCTAGCACCATGGAAAGAAAAGATCACTAGCTTTGATTTAATTGTAAAATACGACCACCCAACATTCTGGGAGAGAAGTATCATTTAACACCTTTGAAACCGAGAGGGATGTGGGTGGAAAAGAGATGACAGGTTCCTGAGGGAGTCTCTAAGGCAGTTCTAGTGCTTCCTTTTCTTCACAATTAATTGGATCAATATCCTCAGTTCTTAAGTATCTTAGAAATATAGAATAATTTATGTTGGGAAGGGCATCTGGTCAGATCTGCTGCTTAAAGCAGATACGACTAGATGAAGTTTTCAGAATTTTGCCCAGTCTTGTTCTGAATGTCTTCAGGACAGAGGTGCCACAAGCTATGGCACCCTTTTCAAACTACCCATATACTGAAAATGTTCTTTCTTATTTTAATTAGAATTTCCCACATTCCAGCATGTATTCATTGTGTCTCATCCTTTCAAGGAGCATCTCTGTGGAGAATCTTGCTCCCACTTTATACCCTCCCATTAGGTAGATGAAGACAATGCCTCTTGTCTTTTTGTTCTTTCAAAATCCAGCTCTTCCATCTTCTCCTTGTACATCAGTGCTCCACTCCCTGACAATCTTGGTGACCCTCCAAAGGACTCACTCCAGTATGTTCCTATCTTTCTTGTACTGCACAGTCCAAAAACTGGCACAGAACTCCAGATGCACTCTCACAAGAGTCAGTCTTTTCTGAACAATCATTTTTCCTGCCCTCCTCGATCTGCATTTGCTAATACGCACCAGTAAATTTGACTTTCTTTGCAGATGATTTTTTTGAATCCCACTTCTCTGCCCATCAAAGTTTTGCCCCTTCCATTCACCTTTCTTCCTGCATCTCGAGGTTGGGAGGAGAAGAAGAGTATGCTATAAAACAGCAGTGTCTTCTGAGCCCATCAGTTTCAGTACCCCTTGGAGTTATGACTTTTAGATCCCAACTTTTTTTTGTGGAAGCATTTTGTAGATTCCCTGAGGGTCAGGACTGGCAGGTCAGTGATTGTTTGGGAAAATTGCTTCCCTGACAGTGGCTGTTCATTATTGACTGCTTATGTCAGATGCAATCTGGTGCACAGAGGTTCTATGATCTCATGTACATACTTCCCACAGGGGTATTTGGTACAGTTCATACCTGCAGATAAACCTGCATTGGATTTATGAATGTTAATGATCCTATTCCAGAGGACACTGATGGTGGTGACTTCAGTCCCCACTGACCTCTCTGTCACACCTGCTGACTAAACATTTTCTCTCTCAAACTGCTCTAATAACCTGTTCCCTCTTGCTGCCTGATCCAGGTCCCCTAGTGCTGATCATTCTTTTTCTCTCAAGTTGTTCCATCAAGAAAAAGAACAGCTTAAACCAAGAGCATCCAAATATAAGATAAAATATATGTCCCTATACTTACTTTAAATAAAACAGTAACTCCCTTTGCCCTAGGTATACAGTGACAGCAGCTTCACTTTTGTTTGAATTATTTTGAGTTAGTTTTATATGAATTATCACAATACTAGAGGATAAGTACTTTCAAATCAATTTGACAATATGATGGTCTAATACTGAAGTTGTACAAAGGTACTTGTAATCATTTACATGGTAACAGCAAAATTATTGGGTAATCTTTTTGTCAAAAGGATATTAATGGCCTCATAAAAATATTAGCTTCATTTTTAAAGTTATAGATGGCCATTATTATATCACAAGTGGGAGAGTTTATATGACAAATTTCTGATGGATAATGTATACTTTACAGTAGAAGAATGCTTGAAAATATTGGCTAAAACAGAAAAGGAGTAATGAAACTTTAAGTGCCTCCACATATTTCAGCAATTTCAGCTTAATTCTTAATGACACAACATTAACGTTATGAAAAATTGCAAAGATTACTACAGTTTCTCTTGTTTCTGTGTCTTTTGATGATTTGTGTAGATATAAAAGTCAAAATAAAATAATGTGGGTATTTTGTCTTGTGCAGTATGGATTACCAAGTATCAAATAAAGATTTATCTTGCTTAAAATGGATTTTTTTTCTAGAATGAGTCAAATTCTCAATGCTGTGGGGAATTGCTATTGCCTTGTGTCCAGCTAGTTTTCACTGACAATATAGGAATCTAGAATTTGCTTCACCTACCTAATAAGCACAGATCCAGCCTAGGTGCTGCTAAAAATGCAGTGCCTTTCCATTGTATGTAAAGTAAACAAAATTCTTAATACTCTCTCTTTAATTATAGAAAAGATAGCAATGACAATTGGATGAATACTGTCCTAAAACTATGTGCTTTAACATGAAATGAGGCTACAAAAGGTACTTCTTTTTTTCTCTTAGAAAATTAGAAGTGATCTCTCAATTTTGAGTGTTGTAGCTATGGTCCATCTCATCATAAATCTAGGATATCATAGAAGGAAAAGAAGCTGTTTTCACCCTCTAAAGTGATTTTCTGGGTTTTATTGTAAATATGATCCATAGAATGCCTTAGCCCAAAATAAGAATTTAGAATAGAAATGTCTGGGTATGATATCTGATCCTTTTCTGATCTGGAAGTATGTAGCAGATCTTTCAGAGTAGTCTCACATAGTCCTTACAGCAGCTCCCTGCTCCACAGTCATCCAGAGGTGCTTCCTGGATGTAAGGTGAAATACAATATGATTAGACACATCTCCTTGACCATTCCTGACTCGTCTGTTGTCCTGACACAGGAATTTCAGCAGAGCTTCCAATTGGCAGATACTTCATATTACCGAGGGCCAAGCAGGCTATAGGACTTAGCAGAGCTCATGTCCAAATTAATCATGAGTACCTACCTCACAGGTAAGGAGAAGAAAACAATGGTTCTCTAAATTACTCTCAGTAGATAGTAATTGTGAGAATCCTAATCAGATCATCCTAATCCTAATCCTAATAAGATGATCAAAATAAAATAAACCAAAACAAAAGAAAACAAAACAATAAAAGCAAACCATTACTAGTGGTCCTGCAGATGAACTGCAAAAGAACTTTCTGCAGAGTTGTGTTTGCTCGAGCTCTTCATTCATATAAAAAATGAAGATTCATAACTTAAAAAAAAAAGATACTCTTGCTTTTGAGGCATGGATGTTTTCTTTTAACTGAGACAACATTTGATTATTTTATTTTTATCTTCAAGATGATATAGTTTTATAGCAGCGGTCATACAGTTACACCAGAGAGCTGGTCTCTGAATTTACTCAGTATGCTCTTTTTTTTAACTGTCTAGAAAAGTTTAGTTTTTATTTCATTTCTCTGTGCTAATGAGACTTCATTTAGTGCATGCAGTTTTGGCAGGGTACCAGTGGCTATATCCGCATGGTACATTCTGCTCAGAGTGCTTGGTAGCTTGTTAATCATCTCGCAGAATTGTTGAAGACTGTCCCATGAATCCTGTTCAGAAATGATGTATACACTCATCTCCTTATCTGCCTTTGCAGATTGCCCCTTAATTCGAACTCAAGCTATGTTTATGATGGGTTTCCACACAGATATGAATATATTCATAAGAGTTTGGGGGTAACTTTATAAAATAGTGGTGGATAATGGTCTTAATTATATTTTCTGGAATAGATAAAGTAAAAATTGTAAATCAAGTGCAATAATAATGCAAATACACATATCTACATGGTGTATTTGTACTAGTTAAGGTAAAAATGTCAAATACCTAACTTTTAAAAATATTTATTACTGTTTTTAGTTAATGTGTTTAAATTATACTAATTACAGCCATCTCTTAATAGGACTTAACACAGTGTTGCAGCTGGCATGATCTAATGGCACAACTAACAATTTATTATATATTGTAGCCCAGCTTGGATTTAAAATACTATTAGTAGGGTTATAAAACTGCTTTTTTTCCTGTGACATAAATCTGCATTTTATGGATAAGAGGTGTATCTATCCTCTTTATGGTGTACTAAAATATTTAGAGTAGAACTCATGAATGTGTTTATGACATTCCAAAATTTACTTAGATGCACATTTCCTTGAGTGAAATTTGTATTTGGTAATGAAGATAATAGACATTGCAGGTATTAGTTGATTTACACAATGGAATTGCTGGGGCACATTTCTTGCCTGTGTTGATGACATTTAAAATACAATAAAAGATTGCAGGGTTTTGTTGTAAATTATTCAGTTTAATCTTCTGAAGTGATTTTTATTGGCATTATTTGGAAGTTGACCTTTACCTGCTTGACACTTTCAACAAGAAATGTCATGAAAGTTTACAAATTATTCTTACAGAGAAGGAATACTTTATAAAGTTTGGTTTGAATCATTTGAGGAAACCAAGATACTGCATAAGCATGTTGCTATAACAGAAATGGATGATTCTTTGGAGCATTACTCAAAAGGAATTTGATTTCTTTCAAGCCATAAAAGGGACATGAATATAAAGGGCTAAGTTGTGTCACCTTTAGTAATATTAAATCAAACATCACTTTATGAGAACAGACAGTATAATGGAAGAGTTGAGGGATAAGAGGCTGCCAGGGTAGCACACCAGCTCTACTTCTCACAACAGGAGTGCTGAATACACCAAACACCTTGAGAACTTGGCTCAGGAAGATGCTTCTGTACTTTCACTAGAGGGAAAACTCAGGTAAAAGGGAATCAAGGAAGTAAGAAGGCTCTGAATCCAATATCTTTCCCATACTTGTTTCAAAATCTGTCATTTTCTTGCCAAGTTTTGCCAAAGATGAAAATATAGGATCTAATTTTTGGCCAAAAAGACAAACTGCATAGGTCTGTATAGTATATGTGAGAGCATATAGATGTAGTATACCTCTTCAGCTAAGCAGTTTATCCTATCCTACCTTCATATTCAGAGGGAAAAATGGGCACTTTTAAGGCACAATTAATCTTGTACTGAAAGGGACAGCTAAAATACCTCAAATGAATCTCACTGTGAAAACATCATTTTCTATCCACTAAATATAGAGGGGTCCTGGCCGACAAACTCAGATGTAGATATTTATCTTTCAGCAAGTTGAATCTCACCTATCATGTTTACTTAATGAGAAAAACAGAAAAGAAGGTTTGGTACAAGACTTCCTGGATCATACAGTATCCTCTTTTGCAAAGACTGGATTTGTCTGTCAAAATAATCTCCCCAAATTCTGCTTTGCAAAACTGCTTTTTTAGATCTCCTCTTTAGTTTTTTAGGAAAGAAGTTCAATTGCTATATTGATTTAACTACCAGGCCAATATGATTAGATAATATATATTTTCAGGAAATATTACATTTCTGTGCTTTCTCTCATTTACTTGAGAGGACCATTACCTGTTTTGTTGCATTTAAATAACTCTTCACACACATTTATGTTATTTCCTCTCAAGTATTGTTATAACTGTTTAATATTCATCATGAAATATGATGCTGAAAGATAAAAGGGCACTTATTTGGCTTAGCACAGCAGTCAGAAAGTTCTTGTGCAGTAAGCCTTTTATTTTTTAGTATTTCTAAATGTAGAATTACAACGTTTTTTATCCTAATTGATCTTTTGAGAAAAGTGCTGGCTATGGCATTCCTGATGAAGAATCACCTCATTTATAAAAATACTTTAACATCAGTGATGATAATCCAGTCTCCTTATGGCTTTACTGCTCAGTAAATATCAAGTATTTCCTTAAAAATTAATGTTATATACAAAATAATGGGGAAAATGCTGAAGGCAAATTCAGTCTGAATACAGAACATTATACCAGAAGCAAACTGCCACACAAATTAAATTAAAACAGGTGTTCAAAGCTCGTCATCCCTATTTGCAGAAATACCTAAGGAGTGAAGTACTACTGATTGTGGGAAGGAGTGAGAGGTTTGGGACTTGAGTAATTTGTGAATGTTATTTTGAACTTCATACCAGCAGGGTACAAAACAGAAGTTAAAATGATCTGTCTTATTTTTTTCCAACCAACACATATCTAGTTCCACAGCAGTGTCCACCCTAGCCCTAGAAGAACCATCAGAAGCTCTGTGGTCCCAATTAGAGATCCTTTATCTGATGCATCAAATGTCTTTTGTGGATGAAATGAAGCAGCTCCTACAAAGCAGAATAAAGACAATAAAGGTCAGAAATATCCTGTGAGCATAAGAAAATGCTTTCCACCAAACCACGATACCACCTCTGACCTCTCTGCCTTGGTCTTCAAGGGAGAGCAGTAAACTCAAAACAACTTCAGCTTCATAAGGAGATCCTGGGAACTACAGTCCTCTGTTGTACTAGACATCAGAAATAAAGAATTTAATAGAAACACTGGTTTCATGGCATAAAAGAATTCTTGCTGTGTGTGTCTCTGTCCCACAGGGTTCCAGACACATTTCTACCCTTTGTTGCTGTGACCCCGTGTTTCATAGGTTCCAAACATCTTTTTTTTTTCTTGGATTTTCTTATTGGTTAAATAACTGGGTTAAACTGGCAGTAATTATTCCCAGCTTGTACTTATTTTGAAGTATGTTGCTTCTATATCTGACCTGAAGGAGGGTTTATGTTCCTGAAACTTTGTCTCTTTTTCCTTCCAGCTACAGTCAGGAGTCTAACAAAGGATACCACTACTTTATAAAACTCTTACTTTCTTTATCTACTACCATTGCGACAATACCTATATTGCAAAACAGTTATTCTCTATTGTTTACACAGAAGCAAAATATTTTAAAAAAAATTGGAGAGATTTTTATGATGGATTTTATGGTAAAGTGGTTTCCTGTTGAAGTGGTGTGTTTGACATTAATGTCTGGGATATTTCATTTTTGGAATATTACCATTAGAAGATAAAGGTTATTTAAAGCAGCTAACAGTGCTCAACTCTCAGAAATTCACTCCAGGATTGTAACTAAGCATTTATTTATAAAACACTAAGGCTCCAGTAGGATGATTTGGCATTTATAAGCAGGTGTCTTGTTTGCTCAATTTTATGTGTATGTGTGAACGCCCATAGTTTACACACAAGATATAATTTCCAGAGATGATTTCTGGGCTGTGTAGAAAGATAATTAATTTTGTAAGGTACCTGCCTCTTCTGAGGCATTAGCATTTCCACAGCTGCTTGCTGTTTCACTCTCCAGTAGTTTGCTATCACATCATATTCTTATAGCAGACCACTTTTACTTCCCAAGAGGAAGCAAATATTTATCCACCATAAATCAAAGGCGGTAAAAAAATGCCACTACATGTGTGCTGTGTTCTCTTGTGACTGGAAAAACTTCATACTTTATTTTTTTGGACTTCAACAATGCAAAGTCATGATTTCTAAACTTTAGATGTAAAAATTTTTGAATTCTGCTTATTTATGCAAATGTCAGTATTACTTCATTGTGTTAAATAACCTAGCTGTCTTACTAACACAGTTTAAAAATCATTGTTTAAGCTAAAGTAGTATTGTTATACTTTTACTACTGAATTTGTCAGAATTTTTTAGGAATATAGGAATAGGAGGTGGTAAAGAAGTGCCATTTGAAGAGGATGATCACATTATTTCAATAACACAGATAAGATTAGAAGGAGCATAAGAATGTGATTTTGAGATAAAGCTCACATTTCAAAACACAAAAGGGTACTTATACCTCCTGTGGTTAACCCCCATGGAAAATACATTTATAATACATTTTTTAATAAATATTTTTGAAGGACTGAAATGATTGACAGTTGTGTTAATACAGAAAGACATCATGAATGATAAATTAGAAAGAGGGCATTTAAAGCTTTTCTTCATTCTAATTAACTGATGGTACTGATAGATGTAAGCTCAAGGCAATGACTTTGTCACTACAGGCAAGGACAAATGTTGTCTTGTTTGTTCCGGTATAGGTAAAAATTTGATTTGCCGGTTTACCATAGTAGAATTGACACAAACTTTTGTCACTCAGCTGATGAATGATGCAAAGCTGTAAGAGGTACATCATTTGTTTTGCAAATTAATAAATGTCATAGGCATTGAATATCACCCTGTAATAGCTTATATTGCTTTCCAAGTCATTTTGATCACCAAGAAAGCGCAGATGACTTAATGACTACTCTAGCATATTATACAGAGCTGTAGACAGAAAAGCACTCATGAAACCTGAGCTGTCTTCTAGCCCTTTCTCTCAGAAATTATTGACTCTCTACAGCAGAGTCAGCCATAAGGATTTCATGCTCGTGCCTCACATGCCCCTGTACAACATCCAGTAACTTAGCATAAATGGCAGAGATGGTTTTAAGATAGATGACAGACCATTCACCCTATGGCTAAGGCACAAGCTTACATCTCATTCTGTTTTCCCTCCTGGGGGAGCAGTAGTCTCCAGTAGGGAGGAGGAGGAAGTAGTCAAAGATAGGATTTTTTTCAGGTATCTTTATGCATGTGGCATGAAAGACCATTTACATCTTCCAGATCAAGTGTATATCTTCCAGGGAAGGAGGGATGAAAGGGAGAAAATTAAATTTGGGCAGAACATTTGCAGGGCTGTGTTTATAACTCTTTTAGTATCTCCTTCCCTTAGAGTTGCCATTTAGCATTAAGTATTTCAAGAAGATCCTGTCTATGCTAATAGCTGTCAGTTGATAACTTTCATTGGTGTTCTTGCTTTTTATGACTCATATGAATATAATTTTCATTACACATTTCAAAATTTATATTGCCAGTGATGAGAGAGTCATAAGAAAAGCCAGTTCATATCTTGGCAGAGAATACCATATGGTACATTTAGATTTACCCTTAGTACATTTCCAGTATACCTGGACACACAGCAAAGGTATAAATAGGAACATGCAACTGACTCCAATAGAATCATCCTGTTCTTTTATAGCAGTTATAGTCTGTAACTAAATTTGTTATTTCCTTTCTTCTAGAATATTCTTTAAAAATAGACTGCCCTGGCTGTAAATACTCCTACTCTGTCCTCTTAGATCAAGGGTATTTTTCCTATGCCTAGGTCAACCTTTCTTAATATTAGCAGATTATATTAAGAGTATTTAACAACATGGTTAGATACCAAGTGCTTAATTTTAACATTTGTAGTAAAAGCATAGTACTAACAGAGACTCATTATTTGGATTTTGACAGTTTTTCATCATGTTTATTGATAAGACACTGAAGACTATAAACTTTTTCCCAAGCCTCATATTTACTGAAATTAGTTCTATATCCATTTCTAGTTTTTGATTGAGGAATGCAGCCATATTATGGATGATTCCTGAAAGTACTGAAGGTTATTTATTTGACATGAATAGAGATTAA
The DNA here is from genome assembly GCA_003342815.1 of Eudromia elegans. NCBI lineage: Eukaryota > Metazoa > Chordata > Aves > Tinamiformes > Tinamidae > Eudromia > Eudromia elegans. The sequence continues at coordinate 2,580,015 of PTEX01000040.1, forward strand.
TAAGTCTATGTTTCAACTTGTAAATCCAGATTGTGTAATACTTTGCTCTTTTTGTCTAATAGTTCTGTTTCAAAGTGTGTAATCCTAATATGTTATTTTCAGGCTTTGTTTCCTGCTTTATATCCATCCTTTCTTTATAGAATAAAATGCTTACAAGGTTTTTATAATCACTGCAAGTAAGGTTAAGATCATAGCCTTAATTTTACTGTCTTGGTAATATATGTCCCTGAGCTCAGAACACACTGTTTTGGATTGTGTTCTATCCCCTGCCACAGGAAATGAAGTCTACCTGTTGGCCCTGTAATCCTTCTAGTGATGAGACAGATTCACCACACTTCCCTGATCTTACCTATGTCAGTTCCTTAATCTTTAATTTTGCAGAGGAGAAAAGCTGCATCTCATATTATGTTCTCCATTTCATAACACTGCATTCTGTAGCCTTTTCCAGTCTCAAAATTACAAGCTATTTTTCCCTAAACAGATATTTAGTGCCATCTTTCATAGTTCAGTTTCTCAAATTTCCTTACATGTTTCATGTTTTGGTCCAATAGCACTAGCAAGGATCAACAGACATTTAGTAGCTTTCCTTATATTATTTAATTTTTGCTCTCGCAGATATCATGACTCTATACCTGAATTTTGCACATTAACATTCTCTTCTATTCTTTGTTCCTGCTCTAAAGATTTGGTAACCATACCATCCCTTTCTATTGCCTGACAAAAAATAACTGCAAAAGTAAATTTCAAGGAATGGAAAAAGAAAAGTAAGAAAGAGCGTCATACATATTAATAAACTTAAAACAATATTCTACTAACATCCTATTTCTATTCTTTACTTCAAAAGAAAATACAGAATGTGAGCCTGAGAAACCTCAAAAGTAAAATTAGAAACTAGAAAGTACACAAAGTGATGTCTGACAGAAGACAGTTTGAGGAAAAAAGTCAAAAGCAAAACAAATTAGCACACAATTATACATACTCCATGTAGGTAAGTAGTATGTACTTATAGAAAGGTAGCAGATACATTGACCCTTAAGAGATAGGCAGGCAGGGTTTTTCAGCTTACAACCAGCTATTCAAATCCTCTGTAAAGCTTCTTAGTTTTATCCATTCGTGCTTAGTAGACAGGGAAAGGGATAATGATAGAGTCAAAGGAATACAGGAGTGAAATGTATCATTATTCGTAGAGGTACCCATAATGCTAAATTCCAGGAAAAGGCCTGACCTCACAGTGCTACACACAGACTGTGATACACTCTGGCATTACCTGTGGCATTACCTTTGGAGTAAGCTCCAGTGGATGAAGAGTACATGCAGAAGTGGTGTCCTCTTCGCGTGAGTGAGGTTACTGCAGTCTGGCCCATGGAGTGTTAGCAAATATCTAGAGCAGACTGAGGACACTACTTGTTCACACTACCTAGAAGCTTAGTTAATAACTGTAGTCAGTGTTATCAGAGGTATTTTTAATGAAAAAATTTATGAATCAACTCTTTTTAGTAACAGACATCTTGTCAGGTTTATAGAGTGATGCAGTGATACTAGAAGTTGTGCCTAGCAGACTTCCATGTCTGTGGCCCCAAAACCGGTCAGCCTGAAGATAAATGGGTTCATTCCTTCATCTGCAAAACCTATTAGATTAGAATCAATGTGAGATAAAAGCCTAGCAGAGTCAGATGGGACTGCAAGTCAGGGTAGAATTAGATCTGACTCTAAATTTCCCTTATACAACATGACTGTATTGACTCATGTTCCAAGGAGCCTACCTATGTTGGTTTCAGCATTGCTTTGGACTCCATAATAATAAATAATTGTACTGAGCACCTTAGCCACACTGACTTTCCCAGCTACTTGTGACAAGTGTACTCCTTCCCCATTCTTGACTTTTCAGGGTACTTTTCAAGGTAACCTTGGCCCTGCCCTGTTCAGATGTTAATCACCAGTGACATGATCTGATCCTGGTGATGTCCTGCCTGATCTCTTCCCCCATTCAGACATTAACCATCAGTAACAATCCTGATGACAGCATTCTGATGGGGAGATAAGGGCTAATTGAGCATATACCAGCCAAAATTTGGCTGAAATGAAAAAAAAAAAAAGGAAAAGGACACTCAAGTCAATCACCTTATCCCATAAATATGGGGACAGACAGAGATCCAGTTGAACTACCTTGCATGGTAGTGATCTGTATGCCAGGATCTCCCCAGGAGTGCCTTTCAAGGATACTCCTCAGGCTTGAGATATCCTTGCTGCAGCAGATCCATGGTAAGTGACTATAGCATGCTCTTTTTCTGAACTTGTAAAATTTGTTGACATAACTGTACATAAAATCCTTTAATCACAAACTGTTGACCATATCTGGGACTAGGATTGGATCCAGCTTCCCCCAGACTCCTCTCAGAAGGAGTTTGGAAAGCAAAGGGGTCCACTCTGAACCCTGTGAATCAGTGGGAGGGTCTCGTTAGTAATTCTGTGTATAGCTTGTACCTCATGCAGTAAATAATGAATGACCTTGCCATAGAATCTTGTTAAACCATTCTCCATATGAATAAAATCATTACTAATTCTTTCACATGAATGCAGTGCATTGTGTCACTCACCCCCACCCCGACTTGTTTTGTGACACTGCTATAATTCACCAAATACCAAAATAGTACTGAAACCCTTCTTACCATAATTTATTTAAGCTTTTTAAGGGTGAAACACCGGCAGTGTTGTCTGAAACCACACCCAGGCAGTCTTCAGTTTAGTCTCAGAAGAGCTATTAAGTACACTAAAGGATGAAAATCCAAAGTACTTTCCTGAAGTCATGAACCTTTTCAGTTTCAAGACAATTTCATTTTTAGGGAGAAATGCATGGAATAACCAAACAAAAGATAACTGACTCACTCAAAAATGCTTTATAAATTTAAAAATCAGTAATATCATTTTTCTCTACCAAGCCATGTGCTTTATGCTCTACGCTGCTTTAAAAACAGTGAGATATAATTAAAACTCACAAAAGAGAATGATATAGAGACTGGATGCATCAGGAATATCTAAGCACAGAAAGCATAGAAATCCATGTTTCCATGGTAAATATATGTTTAATAAAAGAGATTCATGGCTATTTATAAACTGAGAGGAACCATGCCTTTTTTTATGGAGAAATACAGAACATTCCCTACTGTCTCTATTAAAAGCAAGTCCCCCAAGGCACCGCATAACTAAATATTTTTGTACAACACTTCATAGTCAGAACTGTACTGTATGTGGAAAATAGACTTCAGGGCAATAACACACATCACCAAATTCCCTCTAGGGAACACAGGTTGGTAGCATACGTTCTGGCATACACATAAAACAGAATAGATACTTTTCAATTCAAAATTAAAGTAAGGTACCGTTTTCTTTTTTTTGAAGGTGCATTTGATATTGAGGTCGTTTTTATAAATGATCAGCTGATGTCAGCATCAGTAATCTCCTATCAAAAGAGCTCCGTTTAGATCTGACAGTGGAAAAGGGAAGTTTGACTGGAGCTGCATTTGTTGAGTGCTATGCAAAGAGATGCAGATCTGTGTTGTTCTATTCCTACAGCTAGCTACAAAAACAAGTCTCAAGAAAATGCAACATCTCCAGAAGTACATACATATTAATCATGCTGAATCAATACGGACCTAATCCGGCTTTCCTCTAAGTAAATGGTAAAACTCCCATTGATTTCAGTCAGAGCTCAGTGTTGGTTTTCTAAATACAACAAAGTGAAAGGGGTTTAAAAGTGAAGGAGAGATTTATTGTATGTCTCCTTATATAAAAAATAAGACTTTGTTTCCAAACAGTATGTAAAAAAGAGCTTATAGAAATGTCAAAGGACAAGAAAAGGAATTTTATAACTGTTGCAAAATACATGAACATATTACAGCTCTTTGAAAATAAAAAGGCATTGTTGGTGTGATTGTTTCCTGCTTTCTTTACCAAAGGATTATTTCCCATGCTCTGAAGTTCCTGGTATTTAATTTTTATGGGGCTGAAATCACCTTGAGTTATGTAAGCTATTCTTTGCCTATTTTTAGGAAAAATGCCACAGGAAAGAAACAAGATGATTCTACATAGAACATGAATCAAATCTTAAATTTGAGCTCATGTTGCCTATTTGGAGAAGAGTTTCATAAGAAAACAGATTGTAAAAAATAAATAGCACTGGGCATTCCAGGAAACCAAGAGCTGAATCCATGTATTTCAGAAGCCTTGCATAAAAATTGCACACTTTCCTATTGTCAGCTAAAACTGGGACTACCTTGGTGGAGAGCTATATGATTACTGATATATAAATATTTATGGTGAGTATCAAAGTCATCTTTAATATTGGTTTTATGGTGCTGAGAAGTGACTTTAATTTTATGCTTTTAGTGATAATTCGGGAATAAAAATGTTGTCCCTAAAGATGTCAATAGACTATACAGTGCTAAGGACATAGAAAGTTACTGCAGAAATATTTAAAGAAGATGAAGGAGGAGAAATATAAAAATTATCTTGGTGGATCAAAAAAAAATTGTCATATAGCCATAACTCTGTCGATCATAGCAGACAATAGCAGATTTCAGGGACAGATAATAAGAACAGCAGCGGTACTTTCCCAGTACAAAATAGCCTCTAGCTACTAGCAATGGTATTTTTGAATTTATTAGCCTCTAAATATTTTTTCTTCTCTGAGTTTGTTCAACTGTTTTTACTATCCATGTAAAATTTTAGAATCAACAATGTTATATGTCAAAGAGTTCCCTGGCAGTATTTGGTAGAAAGAATTACTCATCTTGAACCAGCTTAATTTCATGTAGCTCTATTTTAGGAAGGAGTAGTTAAAAACTCTCTATTTAATTTCTTCATGGCCTGAGGATCCTATAGATTTTCTCTTATTCTTTTCTTAACCATCTTTGTTCCTGGTTTAATCTCCTTAGCTACTCCTCAGACTGAAGCCTGTCCATCCACTTGACCATCCTTATCACCATGGCCTGGAGGAACCAGAAGTGCAAACAATATCCAAGGTGCAGATTCACCTTCCATTTCTAGAGTGGTAGAATTTAATTATTTTGCTTTCTCTTCACTTTTTGTGATTCAGTTTGGTTTGATGGTTTCTGTGGAGTACTGAGTATGTTTTTCTATTTTTTTTTCCTAAATAGAAATATTTGGTTCATGTTCTATCACCGTTACACAGTTAAAAGCTTTTTTGTGTGTGTTTTAGGGTTTTTTATATATATATATATTCACTTACATGGAATTCTAAGTGCTGTTTTCATTCTTCAGTTCTTCATTATCATGAGTGCCTTATATAATTCATAAGTTAATTTGGGTTTCATTACCTTAAAAAAGATTAGCCTTATCCCCAAAATATCAACTGATCCTTCAGCCCCTTTGCTGTGTATTCTCCCTTCTTTCATTCTTTTTTTCTTCAAAATATATGGAAATTGCAAATCTAGCATTACATTATATGTTAACCTAATATTTTTTTTAATTTCAGCTGAGGAGTTGAGACTTTTTTTTGTCCTATTTTTAAGGAGTGGAGGCTTCCTGGGTCTGACGCCTTCTTTTGTTAGCAAGATCTTTATAACTTCTAAACCTGTTGACCAAATTTATCCAAATCTAACACGGGTTAAAATCTTCAAAGTAAAGTTCTTTTTAGATTGTCAGAAAATACATATTCTTCATAAGGTAATTGTACAAGCACAATTGCATCTGAAATGCACTCATTTTGCAGAATAAAATGAGGACTTAATGTAAAGCCTGAAATCTGATCCATATCAATAGGATTCCAAAACCAACTTTAGCTGGAAGAGGAGGAAGTGCAGAAGAAATGCAATTATCTGTTCCAACTGCTTGTAACTCATTAAACTTATTGGACCTTTTTATACGTCCATGAAAAGACAAAAGGAGGGAAGAGGAAAAAAAACCCTTTAAATCTTAATGCCTGTAGTGTTGTGCCTTCAGAGCACACAAGTAATGGAAATTAATTCGTGCACTGAATGGAGTGCAGACTCCTGAGTAATGAGCAATTAGTACTAAGCTATACCACATTAAGGACCATTAGGGGATAATACTTCTCTCCAGCTCAGCTTTACTGGGGCATTTCTCTCAGACTTATTTCTTCTATTCCCAGAAAAAAGTAACAATAAATTAAAGATGCTGGAATAGATAGGAAAAAAGTAGCAGGAAAGCAGGAGGCATAAATGACTTCTACATATTCTTGTGCTGGTTACCTTAAAAGAAGCACCAGTGCAAACTAGAAAGGCTGTGAGGCCAGAATGATTAGGGGAGGGAGAGAGAGAAACTGCAGATGGTGAATGACCCGTTGCCTCTTGAACACATGTTGTTAACTCCTCACAGAACAAGTAGGAAAGAAAATATGTTAAACTTATTAGCTTTGAGCTATGTGGTTGCATTTTGCTGACACTTTAATTTTCACTTCTCAAATTTGTTATCCTGGAAATTTGTGGTTCATCTTTTGATTTGTCTAAGCCTGAAGGTTCCCTGGTTCTAAGCTCTATTGGTTTGTGTAACTATAGGCAGATTATAAAAGCTGTGGTGCCTTTAAGATAGATATCAAAGTATAACCATTAAAAAAAGTGTTTGTGATTATCATTTCCCCATGATGTTGTTATCTTAAAGTTTCCTTGATAGGTAGCAAAGAGTAGACTCACATATACTGATAAAACAACTCACAAGCTGACAAGTGCTATCTCTCTATCTCCCCTCATAAGAGGAGTTTACAGGATAGAAAAACCTGACTTAATATGTTATAGGATCCATCCTGCCCATCACACAAGTGAACTCTTTGTGCTAGTTCGAATGTGCTACTTTAACTAACCAATGCCTGCTGAGATGCACATTTTTGGAACAGCTGCTGTCTGCCCTAGACACATAGGGGACTTTGCATTGCATAAATACAAAGCACTTAGGAATCTCACTTGGGTGCTCTAAATTTATCAGATATACACACAGATGTTCTACATTGAGCAGGAAATTTAGATTCTTATTTCTTTACTGTTAACGTCATCTTTTTTTTTTTTCCAAAACCAGGAAATGAAGTTGAATATTTTACCTATGTATTAAAAACTGAACCCCAGGTGCTAGAAAAGTTAAAAGTTAAAATTTTATAACACCTCCACTTATTTCCCCAAGCCCATATGTGGTCATAATTGGCATCTTTACTGCTTGTTTCTGATTCTTCATTGTTAACTGAATAATCTGTAGAGGGACAGTGAAAAAGAGTATGAAAAGAAATAGTGTCATATAGTGCTTTGTGATATATATTTGCATATATCAGGAGATAATTATTGTTTTGGGGTTTTTTTTATTTCTCACAAAGGAAGAAAAAACTCAGCAGTAACTGTTATGGTTAAACCTATTCTTAACTGTAGCTAGGAAATATCCATTCATCTTCAAGGTCTGATATTTTAGGGGTATGTGGTCCTAACTCTTTATCTAACAAATCTAATATGGAATTATAATCTCAGTAACATATGCTTTAGTTGTCACATAGAAAAAGCTCTGAGTTTTGTATATTCTTCTCTTTATATCTCTGCAAGATGGAAAAGTAGACCATAGTTATGATGATAATAATTAAATACACTATGAAAAAATGCTATACTAAGATGTAAGTATTGCTTACAAGATACGCTCAGAAACAAGCCAAGTTAAGGGATAAGAAATTTAAATCAGTAAATATTGTCTTTGTTTTGCAGATTAAAATGCTGTTTTCTCAAAGAAACAGCCTACATATGGCTACTGCTGAATAATTGTTTCCTATATGGAGAATAGTTCCTGTTCTTAACTACTTAGAAAAATAATTACGTGATCTTGTTAAAAATTATTTGCCTATCTAAATATGGAGATATCAAGGACTTATTTTAAACAGGCATGAAAGGAAAAAAAACCTCAAGCAGAATATTCCATTGATTTCCCTCTGTGCTTGTTCTTGCCTACATCTGTAATCATTTTAGTGCAGCCTTCAATGGCATCAAGGCAGTTTCTAACTTCTTCCATCACTTATGGAAGAGTATTAAACTATTAAAAAAAAAAAGTTATGTGATAGAATGGAAATATATGACTAGCACATGCACTATGCAGCTTAAAGTTATTCCCTGAAACAAGAAAATGTATTTACTCTGCAAAGGGGGAGCACAAGAAACTTCATAAGCAATTTCCGTCCTTGTCTTTTCTTGGTTTTAAGCTTGTTTGCTGACCTGGAGCATCCATGCTCCACTTTGGCAAAGGCAAGCCTGGGATATAAGTTTGTAGACTGAGTTTTGTCCTTTGTCCACACCACTTAAAGACAATGTAAAAAGTTTTCCTAAAAGGTATACTCCCACCCAAACATGAATCTGATCAGAGAAACACCACACCCCTATTATACGAGACCAATTGATCATAGCAGAATCTTTAACTTTACCAGTGATTCACATATGTAAAAAAGAGGCATATGCACAAAGAAACATTCCTACTACACCACGCTGATGCAAGGAAAAGTCCGCAGAATTTTCTAGAAGAGACTTTTCTAGATTTACAAATGTTAATGTCAGAAAGACTCAGTTTAACCATCTAGCTCGACCTCAAAACAGGTGTGCAGATGCTCATAGAGAAATTTCTGGATAATTCGTGGTTGCTTTGAGTCTTGGGAACCAATACGATGTGCCAACTTTGCTTTTAAGCATTAAAGCAAAAGCACTAGAGCAAAATCATTTTTCTTCTTTTTGAGCAAGGGCTTAGCATTTTTAAGACCCAATCTAAAGCCCACTTGGGGAAGGGATGACAAATGTGATGTCTACCACATAAATGCCTACATCTAATCTACTTACTTTACTGCCTCTATAGATAGTGAACATAAATAGATATTGAAGAGAGTTTATTTAGATATCTGAAAAAATCTATATGAATGACACCTAAAAGTGCTGCTTTCTTTTCATCATTTATGAAGGAGGCTTAGGATGAATAGTTCAGATGATCACGTCTGCGGCACTCCACACATCAAAAGTTAGGTGAAACGGTAAATGAATTTGGTTTGCATAGGGACTTAGCAACATGACATGATATGTATATGCATATAGGACTTGGCAAGATGACAAATATTGCAATAAATCTTCATAGGGAGAAAATATAAAAAGTTCACCTGGAACTGTAAGAGTTTGATGGGTTTTGCTGTAGACAACTGTACGAGGCTCAATAAGGCAAAGTGCTGGGTCCTGCTCTTCGATCACAACCACCCCATGCAGCACTGCAGGCTTGGGCAGAGTCGCTGCAGAGCTGTGTGACAGAAAAGGATCTGGGGCTGTTGGTTGGTAGCTGGCTGCACATGAACCAGGAGTGGGCCCAGGTGGCCAAGAAGGCCAATGGCAACCTGGCTTGTGTCAGGAACAGTGTAATCAGCAGGACCAGGGAAGTGATGGTTCCCCTGTACCTTGTCACCCTATGCACTGGTGAGGCTGCACCTCAAATACTGTATTCAGTTTTGGATCCCTCACTGCAAAAAAAGACATTCAGATGCTGGAGCGGGTCCAAAGAAAGGCAATGAGGCTGATGAAGGGTCTGGAGCACTAACCTTATGAGGAGGGGCTGGGGTGCTGGGAATATTTAGTCTGGAGGAGACCCAGGGGACACCTTATCACTCTCTACAACTACCGGAAAGGAGGTTGTAGTGAGGTGATGGTCAATCTCATCTCCAGAATAACTACAGACAGAACAAGAGGAAATGGCCTCAAGTTGCGTCGGCGGGGGTTCAGGGTAGACATTAGGAAAAAAATTCTGCATGGAAGGAGCAATGAAGCATTGGAACAGGCTGCCTAGGGAAGTGGCGGAGTCTCTGTCTCTGGCAGCATTCAGAAAACATGTAGCTGAGGCACTTAGGGAAATGGTTTAACAGACATGGTGTTGAAGGTTTTATGGTTGGACTCAATGACCTTGAAGATCTTTTCCAAGCACAATTATTCTATGATTCCATGAGATTAAAAAGAGATTACTTGTGTGATAGCATCGTAGCAATTTTTTTTTTTTTTTTTTTTTTGTGAAAGCAGTGGCTAAAATAACCTTAAAAGTCTGTTTCAGTGAAGAACAGATAACAAGTGAATAGTATGCAATATGTACAAAACCTGCTGATTTGTTGCAAGCTACAATATGATTACTGATCTTTTAGAGGCTACAAAATATTTGTGCTTATGATAGCAGGATGTTTTGAGGCAATATTTAATATCCTACAAGAAATAGAAATAAAACTGTGAAATACATATAGGTAAATCATAACTGTAACATTTCAAAGTCCTGTGTTTAAGTAATCTATGCATGTAACTTCTCTAAACTGCAATGTTTTTAATTTCTTCAGCATACTGACTATAAATGTTATGTGAGATTGATAACATTTTAGTCAATGGCCTACGCTGGAGATAAAAAGCATGCTGATATGGCATTCTGCTCAAGCAATTTTCATTTTCATCTCCCTGGTGTTATCAAAAACTTGACATGCTTTAAAAACTGTTAAAATTAACTGCAGTACTTCTTTGTGTACAGACATCTTCATAATTTACAGTCTATCTGCCAAACTGAGAAAGTAATTTCATATTGGGTCTAGCTTGTCTAGATGCTAAAAACAATCTCATCCAGCTTTATTAAATAAAACAAGCTTCTGCAAAACATTCAGTTAAGATGAAGTATGAAATATGGAGTTTCACGGGTAATGATAATAATGTCAGCTATCTATGTTTATTGACTGTATGAAATATCACTATTCTATTTTAAAAACTGCAGAGGAATGAATTTTCTTAAATCTCAGAGCTGTATTTTTTATGAGTACTGTACGTGGCTACCAGTTATACTGTTAGATTTAATAGGAATGTTATGCTTGGTATTTCTAAGAACTTAAATCAACAAAATTAATCCGATAATGTTAATTACAAAGCTACTTTTCAAACTCTTGTAATTATTCAGGATCAAGATTTAGTTACACCACAGTCAGTAATTTATTCTTCTTTCCCTTTTTAGACTAATTTTCAAAGGATCACCATAAGACAAAATAGCCTTCATAACTGTTAAGCAAGTATGTTGATCCAGGGTAAAAATCCTATTTTTAAGAATGAATTAGGGATTTAGGAGTGAGAAACCCATTCGCATTTAGTGAGATTTACAGAGGCTGATTAGTTCCAGTTCAGTACGGCCGTAATGCGACTGTGCAGCTTCTGCAGCAGAGCTGGCTTGCATCCAGCCAGCCTGGAGCACAGCAAAGGCTGGAGCATCCGCAGCGGTCCATGGAGATATCCCGCTCAGCACCCAGCTTTTAACGGCTGCATTCAGGCACCCGGGATGGATGCTGCCTCCTACCATGGCATACACATTCAGTGCAGGCACTAGCAGCTTGCACTGCCCTATTAGTTGGCCTGTCGGGTCCTTACATATTTTTTATCCTCTTTTTTTTTTTTTTCTTTTCATGAAGACCAATTCAGTGAATGTCTGGTGAATGTCTGGTGGTTGCAGGTGTAGGGCTGTATCAGTGCTTCTGCTAAGATTTCCTCTGGAAAACACGGTCTGTATCCTGTGTTTCCCTTCAGTGGGCAGTTTTGAATGGAGAAAGTTTCCTTTCAGTTGACTCCCAGGAGTTTATCACTCCGGTGGTATCTCTGTCATTCCCTTGGCTCCCGGTGGGCCCTTGGACAGGAGGCAGCCTGACTTGCTCCCTAGTCTCTTAAAAAGAGATGCCTCAGCAAGCATAAAGGCAATTAGATGCATGTGACCTTTTTTTTTTTTTTAATTTGAGTGCCTAAAGGTGGAGAGAAGCATCTACAGAGATTTTCAAAAGCATGAGACATGATTAGACCTTTAACACTTCATATGCAAGTCTGAAAATCACATAGCAGGCTTTACACTCAGCATTAAAGGAAATTGATTAAAAGGCTAAAACTTGGGAAACAAAAGCACTGTGAAGGGTTTAACCAGCCATTCCATAGTTCCAAGAAGAAATGTGAAACCGGTGGAAAATAAATGTTTAGAGGCTGAATTTCAGTGTCATTTACTTGTTTGAATCTTTTCCTTTGCACGAGCCAAATACATTTTTCAGTAATGACGAGGTGAAACCTGTTCTCCTATCTTTCTTTGAAAGTATTGAAATCTACTTTCAGTACCTATCTTTCTCTGTCTTTCTTTCCTATCTTTCTTTGAAGGTATTGAAATCTGCTGTTTAAAAATGAAATGAATTAGTTGCAAAAAAAAATTGAACTTGCTGTAACTGGGGATCTGGATTAGGCTTCTGGAGATTTAACCTTTTGCTTCAGCTATGCTGCAAAGAGAGTCTCTTCTGTATTGTAAAACAGTAGAAAAGATATTATTTTAACGGCAAATGTTAAATAATAAGTATTAAATATTTGAGGTCAGTTCCTGCTATCCCCAAGCGACAATAGAAAAATTCCTGAAATGTTTAGGACCTGATCTGTGCAGAAATAATACTAATCCATGGCCACAGATCGAACATTTGAAAGATAACTCATATTCAGGCAGCACACAGGATATTTTCTAAATAGTAAGTGATTTTCCACCACTGAACTGAAAGATTGTAATGGAAGAGCTCATACTGGTAGGGAAAGACGAGCCACACTGTAGCAAATGATCTAGACCAACTTGTCCCAAAACCTTATCTCAAACTGGTGGGTTATAACTGTTTAACATATTGTGTATGCTAAATAATCTGACCAAAGAATGGAAGGAATTTCTAATAATATGACACACAAATATGTAAGAAAAGACCTGATAAAGTCGAGTGTAAAGAAGGTGATATGGAAGTTAAAGGTTTATCAATATCTGGTTCCAAAACCACTTGTTAGGAAATGAATACATCAGCAATGTTATAGCCTAACATTTTAGTAGAACATTATCATAGTTTGTTGTCTAAATTTCTATGACAGTTTAAAAAATACCAGCATGTATTAATATAATGACAATATTTCTCATTTAAAATGCACTTTACTTTCATAGTGCACTAGAAGGTCATCATTCCTACTGTGATCATAGATTACAAAAATAAGGATGTGGATTGTTATGCTTCATTGGGTTTTTTTTTTTCTTTTTTTCTTCTCTTGTATTCAATGTTATATAAACAATTGTGAGGAATACATAAAAATTGGTGCTGTCCTCACATAGAAGACCTAATGAAAGATTATGACCAGAGCAGTGAAATATTTTAAAACCTATCAAGTTATTGGCTTCAACAGCGCAATTCTTTTTTTTTTTTTTCTTTTTTCTTTTTGTTACTGTTGCCACTTTCAACAGGTAATTTTTAAGCACAATTCTGAAAACAATGAAGCAAAATAATGTTGTACATTTTTTTTCTCCAAAGAAATAAACCTCCTATTTTACAATGTGAATCTGTGAGTACTGAAGTTAAATGTAAGATAACTTTTGCTGCTGACCATTTCATTTTTCATGCCTGCCCTTCTTCATATGAAATAAGATAAGATATGGCTGCACGTTTTAATGGGCACAGGTAATCAAAAGAAGAAAAGGCCTTATAGTCAACCACTAACCAGAATAAAGCTTCTTGGCAGGCACAAAAAGGCTCAAGAATGCCATTGGCTTTTGCTTTACAAATTTTAGATAGCCATGAAACCCAAAAGGAGAGAGAGAGGCTATGAGGAAAGACAGCAAGGAAACCAAAGCCTAGATTTGCGTTTTATTATGTTTTGCATGAAAAAGGAATGACATCTAGTGGCTGATTAAATTAGTTGCTACTCTGCAGTAGTAGTAACAGACACTGTAAGTGTGGGAGTGTGCAGTCCAAAGGCCTGGCTGGCAGCGGATACACCTCCCACAGGGATGATCCCCTGACTCTCCGCCCAACCCCTGGCTATATAGCTAATTGTAGCTGCGCAATAAAATTGGACTTGAGCCATCAGCCTCATCCCCGGAGTCTTCCTCCATCGCCACCCTCACCGGGGGGCAGGCCACCCCACAGTAAGGAAATCCATTTGACTGCAGTTGTATGGAACTGCCCAATCTAGATACATCATCTGAGGAAACAGCTACTTTTATACTATCACTTAATGCAAGGGAGGGTTAATAGCTAAAATACAAAAAGAAATAGCCAACACAATGAATATTATGATCTGCAGATATTGACTACTCCTGAGAATTTAGATAGGAATATTGAAGAGATCAATTTCACTATAAACCTGGCATTTTTGGAAAGCGCCCTCTCTTTTAATGAAACAGCATTTATGGTCTGTTCTAGAATTATTCAGTGATTCCCTGGTCAGCTCTCAAGCTGTGATAGGAAAAGTAGGTTACTGGACAACTGTCATTTAGGTAGGAAAAGGAAAAGGAAAAGCAAGGGAACATTTGGTATTGTCAAACCACAGATAAACTTATCAACTGAGATTCAGTAGTTTTCTTTGATTGTGTTCAGCAAACTGGAGTTTTAGTAGGTAGAAATCATAGTCTTCAGCTGATACAGAATGAAACATGTTCTGAATAGAGATGAGAGCCCCTCAAACCTCATTTATTGCCAAGATTTGACTGGTTCAGCTTTGATAAATTACACCAATTTCCAAATGCATGATTGGGATTCAGGGAGATATGGCATGAGTTATCATGACTGATACGCAGCTGAGGACTGTCAGGAAAATGTAAATTCATAAATGCATTATTTTTAGTTCTTGAGTTGATTTCTGTATAGAATATTGGCAGGTATATTTTGCCTGTCATCTTAATATTTTATGAATATGGATTTTTTAGTAATGGTTCTTACGTGCTCAAAAAAAAAAAGCTAAGAACTAATCAAGACTCAATGAGAAGCCATCTGCTAAGACTAGCTGACAAAAAATATGTGCTCCATTTTATACAAACATTTTTAAACTTCTATGTTAATATTGTCATTTTATCTGTGAAAGCTCCAAATTTATAAAGCAACTTGTATGTAAACTAACAACTGACTGGTCAAAAACTGCTCCAATCCTAATCAATGGTCAGTCTGTAGACCAGAACAATAAATTCTCTATATCTCATAAAAATGTCCCACTTCATAAATAAATCAGTTCAAATTACCAGAATGGGCTGAGGACTCAAAAAAGCTCAGTGCAAGTACTGCAAAACTTAGTAACTCTCTTTAACCTAGCCACTGCCTGCCAATGAAAACCCCCATTTCTCCACATGGTTGCAACATGAATGCCTAAATGGGAAGATTTGCTAACACCAAGTGATCATAAACAATACATTCATACTAACATACCTTAAATAGAAGACTTCCTTAACAAGTTTGGACCTATCATTTTTGAATGCCATTTCATAAATAACTGAAAAAATTTACTTAAAGAAGTGTGGTTGCAACCCTGGACTTCAAGAGAGCCAACTTTGACCTCTTCAGGGAGCTCCTTGGAGGGATCCCCTGGGCCAAGGTCCTAAAAGGAAAGCAGGTCCAGGAGAGTTGGCTAACATTCAAACACCACTTTCTCCAAGCCCAGGATTGGTGCATGTCTGTGCTGCCATCCAGAGGGACTTAGAAAGGATGGAAAAATGGGCAGAGAGGAGCCTCATGAGGTTCAACAAGGACAAGTGCAGGGTCCTGCACATAGAGAGGAATAATCCCAGGCACTAGTGCAGATTAGGGGTTGACCTGGTGAAAAGAGGCTCTGCAGAGAGGAATTTGGGAGTCCCGGTTGACACGAAGTAACTCATGAGGCAGCAATGTGTCTTCATGGCCAAGAAGGCCAATGGGATGCTGGCCTGCATCAGGAGGAGCGTTGCCAGCGCTTTGAGGGAGGGGATCCTGCCCCTCTTCTCAGCTCTGGTGGGGCTGCATCTGGAATGCAGTTCTGGGCTCCCCAATACAAGAGGGATGTGGAGCTTCTAGAGAGGGTCAAGTGTACAGCGACAATGATGATTAAAGGCCTGTATCATCTATCTCATGAGGAAAGACTAGCAAGCTGGGCCTGTTTAGTCTAGAGAAGAGAAGACTGAGATGGGATCTGATCAATATGTATAAGTATCTGAGGGGAGAATGTAGGGAGGATGGGGCTGAGCTCCTCTCATTGGTGGCCAGAGGTGGAACTGGGTACTAATTGAAACACAGGAAGTTCCATCTCCATTTGAGGAAAAACTTCTTTCTTGTGAGGGTGATGGAGCCCTGGAACAGGCTGCTCAGATTGGTTGTGGAGTCTCCTTCTTTGGCGATCTTCCAAACCTGCCTGGATGCCACCCTGTGCCACGTGGTCTTGGTGTCCCTGCTGGAGCATGGGCTTTGGACTAGATGATCTCTAGAGGTCCCTTCCAAATTTAAACATTCTGTGATTCTGTGAAAAGCCTTTTCCCGGATGTAGGAGTTCTTATGTCACCCTTCTGTAAGGCAAAACAGACAATTGCAGAAGCAGTTATAACTTCATCACCACCCATTGCCACAACTCTTACAGGTAGGGTCTTGAGTGTCAGTTGCTCTAAACAGAAGAACCAGAAAATGGAATGGAATTACATTACTCAGGTCCTTACACTCTGATACATCATTTTCACTCTAAGCCTCTTTCCTGTCTAGCTTCATTAGTTCTTTCACATCTTTGACTCTCTACTTTATCTCCTCATCTTGTTCCTCCACCAAATGCCGATACATTTCTGGCCTTTAAGCCTGCCCTCCATTTCTCCTCTCATCATGTCAATTTGAATCTGAAAATTGTTCACAGAGAGCGCATCAGATTTCTGGGTGCTTCTGAAGTCACTTTGTGATCCAAGATCTATTAACTCAGAGTTCTGAGGGCATAGCACCTATCTAGGTAGTCATTACCGGGCTTACATGTATCCTATTCCTGATCTGATGAGTGTCATATGGCAAAACAGCTTAATTTTCCTCTGAAAAGAGAAATAAAAATGGAATACAGATTTTCATAAAATGAAGTCTTATATTAATAGATTAATATCTTCACAATTTGAGATCAGAAACATGCTATCTAAAGGTTTGATCCTCTCTAGCTGAAGTTAATGCTAAATCTCCTCCAAAATTTAATGAGACAAGACTAGGCTTCAAATTTCAAATGATGTCTTGATCACAGATGTGTAGATGTGTAGAACTAATCAGCAATGTCCTTGATTTTTATTTTTCCTATCTCTTTGAATTCATTGCTGCAATTAGCCATTTCACTAGAGCAGATGTATGTGAGTGAGATACGTTGCTGTAAACCTTCAGTTTCAGCTTACTACTGATAAAGCTTGCATTGCACAGCAGTGCTAGACCAACATTTAGTATACTGGCACAGATGTTTGAAGGAAGTTAATCCCACACATGTCTTTTATTGAGAATTTCTCACAAGAGATTAAGCATTACACAAGCTACATCAGAAATGTCTAAGTAGTCCACACCCCAACTTTGTAAAAGTAATTGCCTCCACATTTTTCCTCAATTTCCAAATGCTGGAACAGCAACACTTACTTAATTTGAACTTGCTGACAGAAGGCGACTGACAGCCAGACATGACAGAAATAAAAGTAGTTATACAATGAATTGCATGGACTTCCAAATGCTGAGAAGAGCGCAGTTCAATGAGAGAAGTCACTAATGCAGGTTTTTTTAATTGACTCCAAACAATTACTTCTGTTTCAAATAAGCAGGAAACTACTAAACATATCTTTCCCTTCTCTCTCGCTTTTATTTTTTTTTTCTCCTGGAGATAAAGACAACAGCTGGAAATCAACTGTTTTTTTGGTTATCCACAACTACTGTGCTAACTAGTGAGAAACAATTAATTTCCGTGATTACATTTTTCTCATGTTCCAAAAAGGCTGACTTTCAAAGGTCTCAATGGATACAAGCCTTTTCACCTTACAGTTAAGACTTTCTCTGGATGCAATTATTCTGAAATCTTATTAATGTATCTAAAGGAAGAGGTAAGCAACTATTTTTGCAGTAGTTGGCATGTTAAAAAGGCAGAGATAAAATTGTTTCAAGTAATATGTCTGGGGTTACTACCCTATTTCACACTCAGAGTGAACTAGGCACAATAAGGTAGGCCATGAAAATCTTTTTAGAAGGAGATAATGTCACATGAGGACTATCTTCAGAGGAACCATGAAAGCAGTGACATTGGACTTGATGATCTTGAGGGTCTTTTCCAACCATAAGGGTTCTATAATTCTATGAGATGGTGAAATGGATTGGGTGACAAAAGACCAGGCTATTACTCTGGCTACTACTCGGGCTGCAACTCTTTACATAGCTCATTGACATTAGTCAGGTTACATCTTAATATTGTATCAGGATTCATACACCTTGGCAATCTGTTTTTCTGATGTTTTACAGGGATAAGATTCTGGTATACAAGAAATAAATATCCTCTTTCACACAAAAAATAAAAATCACATGTACCATAAGAGTACTGTAATACTTGAATGAGGGAAGTTTACTCATACTTCTAGACTTCCCATTTCCCATCAAACAGCTATAAGGCAATTCACTTCTCTACATTTTGGCTTCAGAGATAGTTCTTCAAAGACATTCAACCTTCTGTATTAGGGAACTTATGCACCATAACTTCCGTTCTGTTTATCCACCAGTGTCTAACTGCTCATGGTTTCAGCACATAAGCTGCAGGCTTCTTAAAGAGGTGTCCAAAATCTCTCCCTTCTTTAGATCAGGAGTAACTAACTCTGCTTTTGTGCTTGCCCACTGGTGACTGAGTTCTGCTTATGCTCCTGTCTGTCTCCATATTCATTCAATAAAAATTACATGTTTGCCACAGTTGCAGACTTAGTTGGTTTCTTGACTGAGGCTTTTGGTTTCAAACTGTTAATTCAGCCTGTCAAAAGATCTGTAAGCCAACACTCACAAGGTGTTCTATTGGCTGTTGTCATCTGTGTCCTTGCAGATTGCTCCAAACCTAACCAACACTTCTTCCACATTCTCCAGGAACCTATGGTAAACTCTGTCCTTCTGTTGCAAATGATGCATGGATATTCAGCTGGAGATCCCTGTCTTATGACATACTAATCCAAAAATATCATAATGGTCCCATCTGAGTTTTATAGTTTATTAGCTACATGCATATTCTATGTAGAGACTTTTAAAAAACACATTATTTACTTAATAGACTATAATGACTCCTTCAGTGCCTTTATAGTAGAGTATATAATTTCTTCTCACTTCATGGATCATTGACATGATAGATGTATTCTCCTCTAATTCTCCTGCAGGCACATAACTTCCATTATCATTAATGAGACTTACAAACACACACTGAGAAGAGAATATATCCCTTATTGGTATCTGTTACCCAAAGCACCACATTTGAATTAACCTCTCTGCTACATAGCAGCCAAGGACAGACACTGACAGTCTGATTGTTCCATGATATTCACTATCCATTTTGTATTTAGTTTGTTATTTATTATCAGCATCATACTTGAAAAAAAATGAATAGTGAAAGAATCAGTAGAGCACAGGGCAATTAATTTATAATTCTTTTCCTAGAACTAAATTGCTGTGTGACTTTCAGGAAGTTGGAACATCTTCATTATTTGTATAACAAGGATAACATTACTTACCATATCTGCCTCAACGGGGCCCTCTGATACTTAATTAATATATGTTTGGAAAACTCTATTAGATCTTTAAACATAAGGCAACATCTATATGGTAAAGAGCTCCTGACTACTCCTCATAGGCATGTTCATAATACAAATGCAAGGAAATGATGATTCAGAAAAGCATTGTTGCCTGTATTAAAACTTTGAATAGCATAAACAAAGTGAGTTGTTGAAGAGGTTTGCTGTTAGTATAATAGAGATAAATGTGGGATAGTATGCAGTGGTCAATCTTTGACATAGAAGAGGTCAAATGCTTTCATTAATGATGTAATAAAACTTTCCGTGTACTAATTCATTAAATTAATATACATAGTAAAGATAATAGAATTAAACACTTCAAGTCTTCAAAACATGTATCAGAAGATTGGGTTTGTTGACATGAAAACCAATTAAAGGTACTTGCAAAGTTAAACACTCATAAAGCAGCTGTTAATGTTGAAGTTAAATAAATGCATTATTAACAAATACTATTAGGTATCCTGAATAGATTATGGGACATATAGCTATGCACAAGCAAATAATTACATTGAATGAATTAGGACTGGACATGTAGGTTTTATCTTGGAACTGTTGCTCAAAATTTCACAGCTGTTATTATACATTTTGATTCCACAAGACCAAAGAATCTGTTAGTAACAGAAAAACCTGATATACACTTTTTGTTAGAATGGTGACTTGATTTTATCAGTGTCATGTTAATCTTATTTGTTTTATTTCTGACATGCAAATTTACCCTCAAAATGAGAAAGGATAATTTGCTTGTGAAATTTTCATTTTGTTATTTTGCCAAATCTGAGGCATCTACAGTCCTTATTACTTAAAATGTGAATAAATCACATAAATTCTCTCTTGCTGTTCCAAAGTAGAAACAGCATTTTTTTTTCCTTTTTTAATTTTTTTTCCTTTTTTTCCCTCAGTAAGATAGAAGAGAACACAACGGTTAAAAAGTCAAAAATAATTTATGATGCTCCTGTTTCTCTTTGCTCAGGTTTCGTGTGACATACCTTAAAACTCAAATACACCCTCACCTCATTATTTTCTTGCAAGTAATACACTGCTTGAACTATACGAATAATGCTGCAGTAGTCAGTTGTTGCATTAAACAGATCATCTGACTATAGTGGGGCTCTTGATTCACAACTGTGTGTCAAGGATCCCCATGAGATCTCAGAAGCAAAAAGAAAATGTTGAAAAATAAAACAAAAAGAAACTTTTTTTTCCTGATTATTCCAGGGGAAGGGAAAAATAGAGCCATTTACACCATAATAAAAATCACTCCAGGTTACTTTTTCCAGCTCCTAAGTATACACAGTCACCTTGGGAAGCCAGGAAATTAGAAGACGTATAGGATGATATCATCTGCTTCATCTCACATTGTCATACTAACTCCGGATTCAAACATAACTCCTGAAATATGGTTCTGAATTTCTGTGGGAATCCACAATGTGCAAATATATTTTCATCTGACTTTTAAAACATGGCAATTAATTAAATAAATTCACAAATAATACTTAAGACCCAAGTGAATCACAAGTTTGTTAACATATCTAAGTACTCCAGTGATCCTGATTAACAAAGAATACCTGTAATTCAATGGGAAGAAGTGGCATTTTAAACTTTATTTAAGCTTTACAAGAAAAAGAGAAAGAGGACAAAATCAGATGAAACATCAGGAAAACAGCAGTCAATTACCAGCCATCTAGTATACCTGCATGCTTCTGCTGGGTCTTTGGTAAGACACCTATTAAATTTACATTGGTATAAAAGCAATATTGCTAGGCCAGTATAAGATTCAAATGGGTTGATATTTAATTGGCTGGAACAGCCTGACACCCGTGCTATTTTCCTGAAAGACTGAGAGAGAAAATGTCATTGCCACTGCACATCCATTTCCCAAGGAAGGAGCACACTAATATAAAACTCTGCACCTCTCTTCTGAAATGCCCATAACACAGAATACAGGCACATTGTGGGACGAGACTGAAATGTCTGCTCATCAGATATTCATCAAATCATCATCCATCTTGTACCCGTATTCATAATTAAAGAAAAAAGTTGTTTTAATACTGTGGGAATGAGCAAAAACATAGGTGGATTTTCCTGATAATGGGAGCAGCTGCCTTGCCTCTCTTGTTCCCTAAGCACAGCTACTGAACATAATGCATAGTTTTCCATGACAATACATTTGTTGCATTTATAACATTAGCTTTCTAAATCTATCTATCTAAATGGATTAACCAGCATTTATATTTTACTCTTTTACTTAGGCATACAAAGAGGGTCTTGTATTTTCACTTGTATTTATTCAGCAGCTTTCAAGCATTTTTTCCCCTTAATAATAAGTCAGATTAACCTTAGACAGCTCTGACATTTTACATAGGCAGAAAATTGAACATCTTTATCACCTCCTCAGTGATGTAGCCTTCTTCACTTATGCTCATCTACCTCCCATTAACTTTAATGGGATTTCCTTGTGGCAATGTGCATCAGAACAGAACAAATACATATCTCATATACGTAATCTTAAGGTGAAGGATATTCAGTGGGCCACAACATTTAAGATCAATTATTCTGAAGGGCTTCATGCTTTTAAGGATATACAACTGTAAATCCTCTAGGTTTTGCCTGAACATACAGATTTTGGCTCCTCCTTTTTGCCATTGTTGAATTACCCTGAGTAGAAAGAGGATCAAATTGATATACATACGCATCCATATACATATGTATAAATTATTTAAGGTCTAGCCTATAAAACATTCCAGAAATAAAAGGGAAACTAATTACGTAAATCTGTCCCTTTTCCTCACTACAGTATTATCCATTATGCCTTTCTCCAAAAGGAGTCAAAATGAAATCAATGATGAGATGCACCAAAGCATTAACACAGAAACCAGTAGAAATCAGCTGTAGTTCCTTATAATTACTTTTAATACTAATGATAATAATAATTATCTCTTATCTTACATCCAGTCACTCTAAGCACTAATGCATTAATTTGCACAACTTGTCACTAAAATTGGTACCAGCATCCTCCTTTTACCCAGGAAACAAGGATATGTTATTTGCCTCCTGAGTTATTAGTAAGGGTATCTGAGTATGCAGTGCTCCCACAGGGATTCACTCATGCCTTTCTGCTGATTCTTCTCTTGGAGTGTGACCTGCATCTACAGAATTGCTCCTACCTTCACCAAAATGGCAAGACCTCAAGAGTTTTCCCTGACAGTCATAGAACCAAAGTGAAGGTGGATTTTCTTTATGCAGGACAACATGTTTCCAAGGGGCACTATCCTACAGCGTAAAGAGCTGTTATGGCATGGATTAGACACAGGAGATCAAAGTACTTTTTTTCAAGCACATCTAGGAGTTGCAAAGAGAATTGCCAAGGCCTTGTTTTCTTTTTATACAGATCAGCCAAATAATACCATGAGGTTTTTACTTTTTACTATATTTTTAATACATTTACTTTTTACTACATTACTACAGAACAACTAAACACTAATATTTTTAATATGTTCGTATCAGATTTTTTAAAAGGAAAAGTTACTTTGTTATCTAAGAAGTAGAAATAAGGAGTAAAATCAGAATGCCCTCTTTCAAGGATTGTTATCTAATTTACAATTGAATGACAGGAAGGATAAAGCCATTAAAGATAAAATATAGCTTTACTGAATAAATTCATGACTTTTTTTTCAGATCCATATGACCTGTAAATTCTTTCTTCTCTTTGACAAGAAACAGAAATTTCACAACTGCAAAACTATAACAAGCTAGGCAAGATAAAATCAAATTTGCTTTTAGATATTATCAAAAATCCATCTTGAAACTTATTTTTATTTCTAAAGAAGAGAGAGGTTCTTAAACTGTACTCCTCCAAATAAATATCGGCGATATTTCCAAAACTATTTGTATCATATGAAACCACAAGACTCATATGTATGTTTGCAAAGCCATTCCTTCTCGTTATAAATACCTACATAGCCTTGAGACTCCATCTCATGTACATGAGTTTTGAAAATATTTCTAGTCCTTGTACTTAACCAGGGAAGTGTTTATCTGGTATCTCAATAGTCACAAATAACAAAACTTTTGAAGTTCTTGTGAGCAAATATAAGCATATTCATACGGCTGCCATCTCAATAGTGTATTAATATTCATGAAAACACTTATGGCGTGTTTCACTTTAGGATCATGCTTAAAGATAGATTAGATCAGTGGCATTTTTCTGGAATTTAAACA
The DNA here is from genome assembly GCA_003342815.1 of Eudromia elegans. Taxonomy (NCBI): domain Eukaryota; kingdom Metazoa; phylum Chordata; class Aves; order Tinamiformes; family Tinamidae; genus Eudromia; species Eudromia elegans. The sequence continues at coordinate 2,603,814 of PTEX01000040.1, forward strand.
TCTGTAGAGATTTTCTAAACTACAGTCATAATCAGATTTCCTAAAAGACTGCTATTGACTGTTCTTTTTCTTTAATATATTTCTATTGTTATTCTGCACTAGTCACAATCAGTTGCTCACAGGAATGTATCTGTCAGTAAACTTACTTGAAGCATTGTTTAAAATGTGCCTAAAGGATTTCAAATGCAATCACTGTAAATTTCTGGTTTTAATACTAGAACTGCATTCATGCACAAGTGAAATAAAAATGATAGTCACAGACTGAATTGATTTTTATGAATGTAATAGCATCAAGGAGCGGAGAAAAGCACATCGTCATGGCTTGATGAGCCTACACAGCAGGTGTTTTGAAGCACAACATGCTTTTCAGTCCTGCACCTGTGCAAAGACAAGAATTTGATGGTATAATGTTAATGAGGCCAGTCATATTGGCATCAGAAGAGAACTTATAGACCAATCAAAGCAATTTTGCACAGTGCTATGTCCTCTATACATCCACAGTTGAAAATATCAACATGAAGATAAGCACTGGAAGTTATAGTGTTTCTTAGGTAGTATGCCTTAATATTGCTGTTCCAGGAGAACTTTTTTTTATTATTTGTTGTCATATATGCAAATTTAGACATAATTGGAAAAAATGGCTGAAGTAGCAACTAAACTACTAAAAACTAGTGCTAGTGGAAAATTTCCATCTAAATTACTCCTTGACTAAAAGAACATTTTCTCCTGAATTCAATTGTTCTTTTTTTGTTTCTTATTGCTCAATCCAACACAAGGTGGGGGACATTCTGGGGAAATTTGTTTTGCATCATACTACTTAAATGTTCCATTTTAGGTTTCGTCTGCCTTAATCTGCTCTTTTCTGATCTGCTGTAGTGCTGCAGGGAAAGTCCATTTTGGTTTTGTCATCACTTCCTTCTCCTTTAAAAGTAAAGATCTCCATTTAGCTTTATATACCTCACAATGTACTGACATTTTCTTCAATCTGCAGTGAAGTTGCTATGTGATTACCCTTTGTGGATGACAGAGGTTGTCCTGACAGTCTACTCCACAAAGTGTAGTATCATGAGATATTTAAAATATGTATATATATTTGTATGAGGCAAAGTTGCAGAAAAACACATAAAACAGACTGAGTCAAAAGAAGACAACAACCCCCAAAAAAGTTATTTTCATTTTAGAATGAAATGTTTCTATTCATTAATATATAGTGCAAAATTAAAACAAAAATGAATTCAAAATTCTTCAGAATTCTTGTCTGTGAAATTTTTTTTAAAAAATCAAATTTAGAGAAGAAGGAATTGTTGAAATATGAAACTGTCCAGCATGAGACACATTCCAATTTTTAACCGTCACTCTAAAGAAACAAATAAATTCAAATCCAAATTCTTTCAAAAAGCACTTTCCAGAAGTTGTAGTAAAACACCTTTAAGGGGCAGTAAGTATAAACTTTGAGTGTTAAGGTCTAAATGCCTTTTTTGAGTAAACAGAGACTCACTAGTGTTGTAGTGTTGTAGTGTTGTAACTATAGTTTGCCCATCGAATTACTTATTGTCCCAAAAAGACTGCAGGAGAATTTATTTTGCCCAGAAGAAAGAAGAAACGTTTGATGGTGTGATTACCTTGTTCCAGAAATACTGGTTCAAATATTTGCAGAAATACTAGTTCATCTCATAGCTTTAAGAAAATTGAATTCAAGGTTCACCACATGAGCTCTCTGAAAAATATATATGCTGAGTAAGTACTTGTGGCATGCTAAGCAAGTGCCCAGACTTCTGTCCCACCTGGGCTGGTGACCTTAGGCATCACCAGCTCTCCATCTTCCACTCTCTGAAGCAGTTAACATGTCAATATTCCAGCAACAATTTGAATCAACCAGTCTCAACCTGAACACATAGGGAAACATAGCTGTTCCTCAGCTGTGTCTACCTGGAGAGAGCATCATGCTCCTAGGAGATGATCCTAGAGGAAAAATCTTGCTAGCACTGTACCTGACAAGAGTTAGAATTTAAATGATATTTAAATTTTAAATAAGCCAATTATGCTCTTTGTTAGCATTGCAATTTGGTATATTAGAAACAGATTTAATAATTACATAAAAAATGAATGCAGTCTTTAAATAATGTTGTGAAGAAAATTTATATATACTTGGAAAACTTCTGCCCACCTTCTCAATTTTACTGTCCTTTTTAGTAACATATCCTCAGTTAACTAAGAGATGCTTTTTTTTCCGTGTTATTTTAACATGTGTTGTGTACAGACTATTTGTAAGTCAGGAAGTGAGAGGAAGGAGGCATTATCGGCATATATAACGCTGTGTGTTCAGAAGACATTTTAGCCCACTGCTGAAGAAATTTTTAAGGAGGTGACTTCTGGAGGAGAGGGAAAGAGAACGTAATACAACTTTTACACATATGATATATTGAACCCAAAGGTACAGATCTAATAGGAAACTCTACCAAGTCAAATGACTCTTTCACAGATACTAACATTATCCTGGGGAAAATTACAGACAGCTATTCACACTTTCAAGTTCCCACATTCAGATGATGTTTTGTGTAAAAGTGATGTGCCAAACTCTCAGCAAATGTAAAATATCACATCTCTATTGCTTTTAATGGCAGTATATATGACCTGAGCATGTCTTGTATTGTCTTTAAATTCATGGTTTCAGTAATAGGGAAAAGTCTTGGTATTTGCAACATTAAGTTTGATATTAAGTATGGTGAACAACACAGGAATGACAACTGAGAACTGTGTTATAGAGCTGGAACTCTCTTTAAAACTGTGATAGTGCTAGTAATGCATATTCTCACCTCAAGTCTGAATTTGAACTTTTGACTGACAAGCAAAGGCAGATATCCCATGAATTTCTTTAGAGACATTTCACACTTTAAGTTTGAAAATTGATAACTTTTCTTTCCTGCAATGTTGGCACATTCCCTAATATGTATGTTTGAGCATTATTACTCAATGGCAATGGTTATAGATGCTCACATTTTTTCTGGATTAAAGAGAAACTGTAACAGAAATGTTGAAAATAGTAAAAATTACTATCAGTTTTTACTATTCTATACAGTCCCAGGGGATCTTAGAGTCAGATGAAGGAGCACAACTAAGTTAAAGCAATAACACAGTGCTTTGACACCATTAGTATCTCAAGTGCAAATTTTTCTCCTGACAAAGACATCAAAAATATGTTCATTTCACTTGTTCTTTAAATCTGGGTGAGGATTCAGTTTATTCAGTGTGGGGAAAAAAAAAGGGAGCAACTCCTTTCACGAGTAGCCAAGAAAGAAAGAAAAAAAATGTTACTTGGAAAACTGCAGTCAAGTCAGGCAGCGCCCACACCTTGAGGTAAGGTAACTGAATCTTCATACTGCTCAAACTCTTGCATTTTGATTATCAACGACAGATGGAGAGCAAAGATTCTTCCAGGGTAAAACGGTCTGTGAGTCTATTTGCTTTCATTTAGGGCCAGCACAAACCTCAAATGGCTGAATATAAGGACTCTAAAAGAGTCCTCTGATGAGGAAATCTCAAATAAATCACCTTCTTTGCATCTTATCCATCCTTCTGCATATCCAAGACAATGCCAGGTAAGTGAAGCATTCTGCAATCAATTTATGTATGACTTATACAATACATAAGTAAAATACTATAACGTGAAGCTGACGAATTCTCATTAAAGAAGACAACTGCTTAATATGAGAACTTCAATTAAAATAGTGTAATTGATAGTATACTTTATCATTTTTAGCTCTCATAGATATTTCAGAAATGCAGTTTTCTTCTCTACGGAACAACAGTGTATACTGATTCAACAGAGCATTAAACGTTTTTGCTGTTATGAGGAATGGGATACTTGAGCTGGGCTTAAAAGAGTTCCTGGCAATCATGAATCTCCTTCACAGAAAGTTATTAATTTTTCTAGAACTTTATTCCATACAAAAGCGAATAAGAATAAACCCTCAGGTCCGATTTTATATTAGAAAGAGTTGATGTCCTCAAAAATGATGGAAAAAAAATAAAGGTTTTCCCCTGTCACTTGTTAAAGTATTAGGGAAGGATGTTTATAAAAGAAGTTATTTCTATCAACAAGAAAGAAAGGCCTGAGGCTAAACAACCAGTTTTCCTTAAATAAATTTTGCAATGGATTTGAAAACAAAAGAATGTTTTTCCGAATTGCCTTTATATAGCCAGGCCCATTTATCCTTTATTTTCCCCTTTAACTGCCCTGTGATTTTCCCACAGCTTATTGCCATCTCTGGGTAAATGGCTACAATGTTCTCATCATCTTTCCAGAGTTTCATGTATCTTCATTAGCTGACGTAATTTGGTGAACAAAATAAAGAATACATGAAAGTTCAGATGGAATACACTTCAATATATTCCTCTTTGCTTACAGTCAGCTTTCAGATTGAAATAATCCTATTATAAACCATGCTATTCTGCAAAACAGGTAACACTAAATTTTATAATTTAATTTTATTTAAACTAAAATAATGAGAAAATTATTTAAATAATCATTTAAAATATGTTCTAAAAATTATGTTGGTACAAACAAGGTCATGACCGGTCACAACAAAAAGAAGTATAAAAAAGTTAATATGTATGTCATATAATGAAACAGAATGATGTATTCTCAAGTAGTACAGTACTTTCATCTCATTAATTACAATTAAATAAATTAATAAAACCTTAATTTACTTTCATTAACAAAAGCTTTTAAACCATTTTTCTTAATCTGAAAGATGAGCTAACCTAATCACAGGTATTTGAAAAGGTCAAAAAGCTGTCTGAATCTGTACTGTTACTGAGAAAAATTCTAAAAACATTTTAAAAAAGCTAATTTTATAGTGATATTTCACAAGCAGGATAGATCACAAGCTAATGCCAAATTTGTCTATCACATCTATGGTCAGTCATGCATTTTGATAAAGGACACAAGCAACAGTACAGTCAGGGAAGAAAACGTAATGTAAATTATGTCATTCTGTGAAAAACAGACCTTGACAAACAAATTTGTGAGTTGGGTTTTTTGTTTATTTTACATAAAAAGATGAGATCAGAGTTGATAGAAGAAAACATCTGTAATTCTGTATTACAGTTTACATCTGGAAGTTTCAGAATCTGCAAACATATGGAAGATTTCATGAGGAAGTACTAGCTTTGCATGCAACTGACTATGATGCACATGCAAACCCCAGATTCATCTCCTTTCTTCTTAAAAAGAAAGCCAGGATATCTCCCACATTCAATGTTTGTGGCTCCCTCCTCAGCCTCCTCATCCTCAGTTCCATGGTTTCACCATCATTTGGGATAGCATGTCAGAAGAAGCTCTTGTTTGTGCTCCAGGCAAATGCTTCCAATGGGAACAGAGTGAAAAAGTTCAGAGATGCCCTTGGACATCAGAATATTTGTCAGCTTGGGATCTAGATATCCTTTCAACTTATCAGATGAATTCTTCATATTCTTTGCAGCTGGAAATGGCCCTTCCAGAGAGTAAAAAGCCATTTCCAGCAAAGGATCTAGCAGAAGAAAACAAGGAAAATCAAGTTTGGGGAAGACTGACAAGATTTTACTGCACAGAAGCTGGGCTAGGCACAGGGCAGGAGTGTGCCTGCTTGCATTTACTCCCTACAGTGAGTGCCCTTAGCAGCACAGGAAAAGCCAAAATATTTCTCCAGGAGTGCATTGACTATCTTCTGGATGACAATGGTGATGTGGCAGTAAGAGTATTGTGCTATGAACATAACCTCTTGTCTGTCCAAGACCACTACAAATGAGAAGAACAAAGACAGTTGCTTAATGAAGGTATTGGGCTTTTGCTAGAAATACAAAGAACTGCCCTCCTGTTAGATGCCTCCCTATTCTAGCAAACAGTCTTAGCCTAAATCTGTACACCTTTAACTCAGGAAGGATCTTCTTCCAGATTTGTTGATCCGTGCTGTCTAACTGTATACTTTAGTGCCAGGCACATGAGATCCTTCTAGAGATGGGATGAGGAAGATGGTCTCACAAGGGCTGTGGGGTTGCACATGGCGGATGGGGGAACTGCCCCTCCCACCCAGTCTTCAGTGATCTCCCTGTCCACAGCAGAGCAGCCCCTAAATTCCGTAGCAGAGATGGGGGGTTCCCAGTAGCCTGCAAGACCCCAAAGCTCCCCAGGGGCAAAGGAGACAGGAGACTTCCCAGCAGAACTGCCCCCTCCCAAATCCTGTCCTCAAAACACCAGATCATCATCTCTCTTTTGTAAGAGAGAAATCCCCTTTCAAAGAAAGGATTTTGCTTTTCCTCAAGGATTCTGGTAGAATAGAGATAATAGTGAGAGCTACTAAACAGTTCAAAGTATTTTAAGGGAAAAAAACCTCATTTCCATGTGTTACAAATTAATACAACTGTGCAACAACACAACAGAAGCACCTCATGCTGTCAGTTTTCATTAGGGAAATAACAGTCATTGGCACTTGAACAGATTAATAAGGACATTTTCTCTTTTCCTTCTAACTTTTTTATTAAGAAAAATAAGATGTCAGATGTTCTTCAAAATATTAATGCTTCACTAGATAATAGTCAAAATGAAGTTTATAAAGACTTTTCCTATTATCTTTTTAATTACATTCTCCGGGACTGGCTGCATATTCCTGCAGCTAAATTCAGTACTATACATAAAGAAAGAAAAGAAAAAAATAAATCACAATGATATATAAAGAAAAAAATTTAATATTTATATCAGTAAAATCCAATTAAAAGTATTCGTGATAACCGACTTAACAGTTTAGTTTGTAGCTTTTTATATTTTTTCCAAGAAGTATCCAGAAAGACTGTGTTTCCATGATTGAGAGATCAGACGCCGTTAGTGAAAGTCATTGCACAAAGGCTACTCAGAAGTGGAAAGGGCAGCTGGGTAGCTAAACTCTTTTCTTCAGGCAACTGAATACCAATCAAAAGATATATATGAAATATGTAGGCACTGGTCAAGGTTATTACATTTTTAAGATGGAAAAATAAACCCTGTACATTAAAAGTAAGAGGGGCACGCACCATCTACCTCAAGATTAATATTTTCTGAAGGAAAATCCTTAAGCGGTTTAATGTTATTGATTAAAATGACCAAAGACGATTCCCAGCACCTCAGCCTTACTGCATGCTGAACTTTTGCCCACCCTATACATCAAGATTCAGTGTTCTAGGTAATTAAATTACTAAGTGTCCACTGTTTCTCCATATCAAAATGCCCTGCATTTTAATATATTATCCTCTGTCAGTGACAAGAATAAAGTGGATGTAAGAGGAAGTAATTCCTTTCCCATTTGAGCGATTCAGAACCTAGCAGCCAGGAACAAGAAATCTATTAGTACTTCACAACACAAACTCTCTTAATAGGCAAGGCTTGTGGGGAGAAGCTATCTTTCATTAGACTAAGCCATAAAAGGAGGAGCACAGTATCAGTAAAAGGTACTCTCTTTCATTTCAAACCTTGTGGAGTTTGTATTAGACAATCACAGCTGCCATAACAATACGCTTACTTGCTTAAGAAAATGCATTTATCAGGCAGCTCTGCGGCTGAGTGCTGATGGCTCCAAAAGGACCTTACCACACACAACAGCACTCGTTCCCAACTAGATATTTGGATCCAGGGCACAGCACAGTGGCCCTATCTCTCTCCTCAGTCTCTCTAGGCTAATGTCTTATGAGCAGAAAAATATGCTGAGTTCTTGCTGGGGGAAGGTATCATTTAAAGAGCATTAAGGAAAAAAAAAAAAAGATTTTAAGGATATAATTGGAAGATTAATAGCCATTGCACTATATCTCTCTTCACTGCTTCAACTGAACCGATTCTCCATTTGCTTAGTGAGGATTTAGTACAGATTTCTCAATAAGATTTCAATTATTTCTCCAGTCCCAAAGGTTGATCTAACAGGGTGGTTAGCCTAGTTGGTCAAATAGAAATAAATGTTGGAGGGAGAACAGGGAGGAAACCCTTACTTCTCACAACAGTGGTAAATGAGGAGGAGGTCACATCTTTTTATATTTACCTAGGAATCTCACGGTAGCCTCAATAATGGATCATCTTTTCAAGCATTTTGGCCTGAATTTATCTCTTATTCATCAGCATTTTGAGAAACCCATTTCCATATATTTTTTTTTCTCCATTTTAATCCGCAGTTTTGGATTAAACTTTCACACTGTTTTATAACATCTTTCACCCAAATTACATGATAATAGACCACTGTGTTAGAAGCTGCAATACCTCCTATCTTGGAAAGCCTATTTAATACAGATATGCAAATCCTTGTACTCTGTTTTCAGAGGAGCACCATGCTGAGTCTTTGTAGTGTTGCCTATGAAAAAGCATGTGAACACAGAAATAGAAAAATGTATGCATTTTAATAGCAACTATTCTACCCACTAAGTCCCTGTGCTGTCCTTTTTTATTTTAAGATCTTTCACTTTTTTTTTTTTTAAGACTACACAAATATATAATTTGCCTTAAAAATCCTCATGATCTTCTGTAGGATTTGTATCTATGTCTTTATCATTTATTTCACTTTTAACCCACTTAAGCTAATAGCATATTCTACAGCCCAATTGGCTTTTCTCAGAAATTAGGACACCCAACAACTGAGATTTAGCTATTTATTTCCCAGCATGGCACAAAGTCCACATGTTTGGAATATTATTGTTTTTAACAGGGAAACTGCAGAACTCAGCTTGTCAGAGGGCTGCCTAATGCACTGTCTCTCAGCTTTATTCCTTTCATCAGAGGGACCTCGGGTGGCCAACAATCCATCAGGTGAAGCAGCAACACACCAAAGTCCTCACTGGGTTCCCCTAGCTTGATGCCAATTCCCCTCAAGCACCCAGTGCAGCACCCTCCCAGCATGCCAAAACCAACTCACTCATGTAGGAATGGGAATATCTTGTCCTCCTCCAGAGATTTTTGATGAACTGCAATCACCATCCTGTTTTAGGCAATGGCTACCTCAGGAGGTAGTTAGGCTTTCAGCATCTTCAAGAGTGGCAGGGGGCCTAGAATCTTACTTAAATCTTGATTAATATGGATGTATTTGTCTAAATAGACTCCCTAGCATGTCAGTGCTTTAGCATGGACTTTCACATAAATGTTTATCTTTGAAATGCATCTCTATAATTAGCACTTTCTCTAGATACCACAATTTTTTTTTCCTTCCTTGTAAGAAAAAGATGACCTTATTAAATGTCTACTACTAAGTAGTATAAAATGCTCTATAAAATTGCCAAAACGCTCATACTTCTTCCTAGTTATCTTTTACTAGTCATCTTTTTTCCTTTTTCTATTCCCAGCTGGTGAGTTTACAAAAAATATCTTTTTCTCTTACGGATTTTAGCTAGAAGCATATCTGCATTGGTGCTTTTTCAGAGTACTTTTTTATATTGATCTTAGAGTTTATTATGCTTTACTCAGTTGTCATGGATCCAGTTAATCTCAGAACTTTTTAATTATTGTATCATTTTTTTTAACATATCAACTTATGTTTGAAATCCAAGCCAAAAAAACCACAATACTCTATATAAGTTACTTTCATTTTGTTCATCTTTCTGATCTTTCATATTTTATTTAGGATGCTTTCAAAAATTCAAGCATACTCCTTTTATTCTTAAGGAACCATAATTCTAGCTTGTCTCCACAGGAACATTTGAATCCAAATGTTTTAACACTAAATATGCTATCACATATTCAGAGCAGCTGACTACTCCTATGGACACTGAAGTAATTTGATTTTCCAGAATACTGGAGTTACGGACTAGAATCCTAGAATAAATCAAGATAAATTAACCCTTGAATCATGACATAGACTAGTACATATAGTCCATAAATTTCAAATATCATTTAGATTTTCACTTTGGCTTCTACAAAGATATCTTTCTTGTCTCAACATTTCCCAAGAATCCTAAAAAAATCCTATAGAACAAGAAACAAAAGAGAGATAAAAATGTAAGTGAACAGGATTAGGTTAGGATAGCTATTGCTAATACCTTTCATTATGAATGATCCTGGATTAGCACATATCTTCCTCCATACATCTCTTAAATAAAATAGATTTGTGTAACTAATAAAGCTACTATTTGACTAGCTTGTAGAACAACATGGTGCCTGACTCTGTTATGCTCAGGCATTTTTCATCACCATCCCATAAATAGATTTTTCATAAGGGCACAGTGCAACATTTATCTTTCTTTACTGCTTATAAAAATACTTTCTTTTGACAGGGATATTCAAGCATTTTAATGTTTATAGAATTTTTTTTATTGGATTGACCATTCCATTATAGTTTAATAGCTTGTATCCTTTTATTATTCTTGCTTTGGGAATATAATTCCATTTCTATGAACATATGTCCTGTCAATAATTTTATGAACTGTCAAGTGTTTTTTATCACCACTCATAATAACAATCACATTTCTTTAAAAAAAAGTCCTTTTTTGATTTATACATATACACATATTATTGTTTTTATGCAGATTTGGCTCTGGATCTCACCAGTGTGACATGTACAAAACTAAGATCTAGTAGTATTCAGAAGAGAATGATGCTTTATCAAAGAACTTATTTTCCCAGGGAAATATGTTTCATAACATTGTTTCGTGTATTTCAGTTGCAGAAATTTCTGACTGCATTTTGACTCAGTAAATGTGCAAGGTGACTTTGCACATAGCTGAAAAACACAAGTTTTCTTTCCACCTACTGAATCATTTTACTTTTGATATTATACTATTTTACTGCACAGTATGATGCATAAAAATTAAAATTAAATCCTGGACAACGCTTCAATTTGTCTTGCAAAACTTTTCTGAGTAAGTCGTGATTTTCCAAAGTCAAAACAAGAAATGACTTGGCGCTTTTATTTTCGTAAGACTTTTTGATTAGGATCTGAATTTCATTATAAAGACTGGGGGGTTATCTAATTTCCATAGGAAGTAAAACACTCTGGACCATATGGCTGATTAAAATACATGTATATAGATAATGATGCTATATCAAGGTTTCATTTCCCTTAAACATATAAAACTGTCATGCGTCAAGGAGGTGAATGGGCTTTTTCAGATAACATTTTCTGATTTGGGCATAGAATAGTTTATTACTGAACTATCTCTATATTCTAAGATACAACTTTTTTTTTCTAATCCCCAAGCCATATAAGTCAAAGGGTATACACACTGCCTAAACTATCTTGATTTCAACACCTAATGTTATCACACAAACAAAAATATTTTTTATTATTTTTTAAAACACAGTTGTGCTAGATAAAATAGAACTCACTCTGTGAATGCACTTGAGAGATATTCCAGCTGTTTCATTGTCATAAATGCACCTTAAGTATATAAAATTATGGCAAGTCTTCTATCTACTGTACAAGTAACCATTCATTTGAAACATTGTAACAAGTTACAGTGATTTATTTTAGAATAAAAGTATGCTACTCTCACTTGCTTTTTCCATGGTAAGTTTTTTTCATATAATTTCATGTATTAGATGTATTCTGCCTATAGAAAATAAGTCATCAACTCTCTTCAAGTCCCTATAGAATTTAGTTTTAAAAATAATAACATTCGATATATTCCATATCAGTAACTGTATTACTTTTTTTTCTGAGAACAGCAACAGTTTTAATTTCTGACATATTTTAGAAAATATTTGTTAGTTCTATTCTGCATGAACCCTCATTATGTTTCAAATTTCATTGTTCAATGCAACCTGCATTGATAAACATTTTTTTCCATAATCCTGAATTGCCATTTAGTTTTTAGCCTCTTTTGTGATTAGTAACTCATTCATGGATTTATCTTCATGTTTTAGCATCTTCATGTATTTTTTGTTTTCCAATTTAGGAATTCTCTACATATAATTTTTCTGTGACTGATCACATGAGTTACAGGGTATCGGCAATGAACTCTAATAGAAATGGAGATAAAATAGTTGTAAACATAAGAATAGTGAATAAGGAAAATACATAATCAATATATATATTTCTTTCTAAATATGTAGTGATTCTAGGATTTATGACCAACTCGACTGAGATCACCAATACTTACGATGGGCCTCAAAGTCACAGGAAATCTTTTTTTTAACTATATTCCTTTCTCTTTATAAGATACAAGAAAAGAGTATTTATTGCTTTTGTCAACCTTCTCAAACTGTGCCCTTTTCAAGAGAAAACATTTAATGTGTTAGTAGACAGTGATCCTGAAGCAGCTTTTCAGAGCCTCACTCAGGTGTAATAAAGCAGACAGTAAGCTGCCCTTCTGAACATGCTATGTAAAATAGGGAGCCTTCAAAGACCACAGGTTTTACTGTAAGCTAGAACTATCCACTGACATTTGCCTTTTAGAAAGTTAAGCCATGTCAGAAGTAAATATAGCAAATTATACTGAGCTCTCTTCTTTCTTTTGCATGATTCTAATTCATTTATTGTTTATTCCAGTAATTAGTTCTTTGATTAAAAAAAAATGTTTATCTTCTTCCAAACACTAATATTCTCTCGTCTTTTGATAAAACTGACCTGTTTCTAACTTCCATTTGTGTTCAGAGTTTGGTGTAGGAGCCGCATAATTCGTTAGCACGTTAGCAGCCTTGATGTACAAGACCTTTTATCATGGCATTTATATAACGACACCAAGACAGTTCTCATTAAAATTTTAAATGCTGCCTCTCAGAAGGGTGTTTACCCTTCTTGTTTTGCTTCTATTTTCCAATTTTGTTGCTTCAGCTGTAGTGATTGGCATTAAGAGGAATATTTTGATCTATCAAAGTGCACAAGGTGTATTACTTTGCACAATTAAGAGTAGTGTTACATTTTACATTCTTAGCATTTGGAGGTTTTTTTAATATGATAATTTCTGTTCTTCCAATAGAGAAGACTTAGATATCTTAACAGCTCTGCTTTGCAGTCCTACTGTTCAGTCATCAGTTTCTACTTTTGATCCAGTCATCACGAGAAACTTTCTTTCCTTATACCAATGCAAAAAGCCTTGATGTCAGTTAAGTAAATTCAGATTTTGTTATTGCTGTACTGTCAGAGTGGTGGATAGAAAGACATGGATCAATATTCATCTTGCAAGTTAAATCCAGAAAAAAATAAGGTGTCTATGATTGCTTTTCACTATCAGCTCAGAAAATATTTGGGTTTGACTGATATGTAGAGCAGGAGAGAGGTTCATTAGCTTAGTACAGTCTGACTCCAAAATGTATTTTGAATAGTGTATTTGGCATATTATTAAGAATATGCATTATCCTTTCAAAAATGCTGGCAGCCCCTAGAAATGTTTATCTTTGTCTGATATCTGAGACGCCTCCCTAAGATTTTGTCTCATGTAGGCAAGTTGTGTTCACCAGTGTTCTTAGGCAGACTGAATTCTGAACAACTTCATTGGGTGAAACTATTAATTAGATTAGTTAGGTTAGACAGTTACAACCAAGTTAGGCTCCTTTTAAAAATTCTGAGATAAATGCAGAAATTAGTCACTTGCCAGAGTCTTTATTAAAAATGATATTTAATTTTAGAGCATATTCCTATCAGGCCCCTTTGCTAAGGATGTCCACTACAACATTCACTCTTACAAGAAAGACACTGTTAAAGTGGTTATTTTAATATCAAAGAGGAAATGTTTAGCCAAGAATGCAGCAGTTAAAAATCTGGCAATCATTAAAAAAGTACAGATTTGAAAATTAATAGTTAAGGGGAAATAGACTTTATATCTTAACAATATTGCTATATTTGAGAGAAAGAAAATCACGTTGTACAATTCAGAACACTCTTTAGCCTCCAAATAAATATCTTCTGGAAAAACAATCATAAGTCTGTCTCCGAAATTCAGACTGTAAATGTGAACCCTCTCATCTGTTCATTTTTCATCTTTTCTCCATATCTTCAGAGTACAGCCATCCCAAGATCCTAAAGGCAGTTAGATCTTCAACCAGAAACATCATTGTCTACTTGCATGTCTAGCGTAGAGACTTCAGATGTACTAGCCCAGAACTCTCAGGGTATGGCTTTGCCAACATCTTAAGCATTTCCCCTTATAAGCCATTACTGGCTCATGGACTATGTGTCAAGACAGAGAAGTCAAAGGCTGAATTTCCATTCAAAATTCCTCTCAAAACTTTCTTTAGAGATCTTTTTACTCTTCAGGTTTATTAACACAATTTAGGTAATCTACCACATCGGGACAGCTTAGACAATCAATCAGTTGAAAATAGACTGCCACGCAGACCTTTTCTCTAACTGTTCATCGTGCTCTTGAACTTGTTTTCTCAGATATTTGAAAGTGTAATAATAAGATAAAATTCCTTTTTTATGGAAAAATTTAAAAAAACTTCATAATAATTCTGGGTCTTTTTTCTGACTAATTTTCAAAATTTAAGTTTGAAAGCAACATGAAGAGCTTAAAAAATTCTCTTGCAATCTTAACAATGGAACCATGACAAGGACTTCATTAAAAAAACAGTGGTAAAATGTGTGTCATTGCAGTCCAGAATTACTGAGTGTGATGCTCTCATTTTCTCCAGAACTAAAGAACACATCTGTTTTCACATCTCATTTGAGAACATATTCCCCTCTATTGCATTTTATTAAATCTTGTCATTGTGCTGCTGAGCAGTGAGACTATGGTGCAAAGATGCACACAAAACAGAGCTGTTGTTCTGCTGTGAAGCAGATGTCAGGTTCAGCTTGCCTCCTAACAAACTCTTTACTTTCCTGTCTTTTGAGAAAACTGAAGCACATATATTGCTGCGGTAGAAATCTGCTCGTATAGAAATGAGGAAGAATTTAGTGATAATATGTTTTATTTTTATAAAATAAAATTAATAGCTACCAAGGGAAGTAGTCCATTTTAATAATGTTGTGGGGAAAAAAATCCTGTAATGTCAGTTTTAATTACAGTTTGACTTCATTTACCCGTTCTTGATCTCACACCACTATTGGTCCAGTGATTGTCTTTATTGAACAGTTGATTTAGCCCTCTATATATATTCTGCTTGGTCTGTCTATTTAAGCATGCTCTTGTCAAATAGTCTTTGGGATCTAAACAGTAGCTTTAACTACTCTACTGAATAGGGACGTGCACAATTTATATGCTCTTGGGAACTGAAGCTTTATGAAGTAGAGAAAGAAGAAACAGGTGGAGAGTTAGACAGAGGAGAGAGAGAGAGAGAGAGAGAGCACAGTAAAACCATGAATAGTAGCATCAGTGCAAAAGAAAAATTCTAAGTTTTTCCTCAGAGTTCATCTCCAATGGATAAAAAAGCACTTTTTTTTCAAAGCATAACAAATGAAAATAAAAAAAAGATGTAATCTCTGTCACACAGAGTCATATCTGACTTTTCATGAGATTTATTTTCAAAAATTTTCTTTTCATCCTGTGGATATGCTAAGAACCTACCCACATATTTTATCCGGAGCACTTGCAGTTATCTCTCAGCAAGATACAAACAGTGCACTTGAGGGTGTAGATGGCTTCTCGTTCACCGGGAGTTTAAGAATTCAAAAAAAATGTTCTCCTTGAATGTCAACACAACCAATATCTTTGGAAATAGAAGACAGAAAACAACCTGTTTAGTGCAGAAAAAAGCTATGAGCCTGCCTAACTCTGTGGAATGGAAAAGACCAAGTCTAAGCTCTGCAGACACCAGACTGAGGGTATGAACAACAATGATACAGATGAAAGGCTACTCTGTTTCTATCTGACCTAATTAACATTGAAAAAGAATGGGCATTGAGACTGAGATCAAGAAATTGCCCACAGTCAGAATACAGGCATTCAAGAATCCAGTCTCAATCTAAGAAACAACAGGCCTGTTTTTTTCTGCATCCTGCTTTTCTGTTTCACACTCTAGTATTACATTAGCAGTCACTCTGTTTGTACAAGTTCTCAATTTGTCCAGCAATCTCATCCATCCATTCCAAAACATGCATGGGTTGACCTGAACACTTTCTATCTTGGACTTTTGTTGTGTGATTTTCACTCAAAAACTCCCACTTAGTGATATCAACTGCCTCAAGTAAACATTCTGTTTGCCTCACAGGTCCCTTGTTTGAAAATTCAACTCATATATCAGCCCTCATGATTTTTCACACTACAGTGCATGCACTTTTCATAAACATGGATATCTCACAGGCTAAACAGACCTGTCAGTTCTTTATATAAACAGTCAAAAACAGTAGAAAACCAGATCTTACATCCCACATTAATGTTCAAGTTTTTTGACAGTGGCATTTTCTACAGAAACTTTTTATTTCTCATAAGCTTTCTAGAAATCCCACACTGGTTGACTTTCAAAGTTAGGCACACTATTACTGCCAGAGTCTTGGATGTATCTAATTTCATTCTGCTTTATCTTCCTTCCAAAAGTCATTAATTAAGGACATTATTCTGAAGCACTAGTGCCTGAATACGCCAATGAAAATTCATTTAAATTACTCAGCTTCTCAGAACAAATTTATTTCTTTTTAAACAAAGAAGCACTAGGCCGTCATGACTGCAGAGAAGCAAAGGGTTTAGAACAATCTGTTCCAATTTTGTGAGCTACTTCGAAGCTTTTCTTGCTGCCAGTTAATCTGTGTCTTTCCCAATCTGTTGAAAGCCAGGTGTAAGTCAAACTCTTGCTTTTTTTATCTTGATAAGTTCATAAATCACGTTACTGATGGCCCTTGCCACAGTGGCAAACTAACTCACTGTAACACTAATTGACTGTGATCTTCCTATGGAATAATTACATTTTCATGAAAAAAAAGAAGAAGAAGAAGAAAAAAAGAACAGAAACTTTTAGCGGTGCTGTCATTTCCATGTAAGTAGAAAATATGGCTATAACAAAACCATTAGACAAGCATTGTAACAACTGCCTCCATGGCACGGACATAAGGAAAACAGATTAGGTTCACAAAGCACATCTCTTGTAGCTGTCTGCAAAGCCTAAGGAGAATGGATTGGTTCATTTCCTGGATTCATGGATCCCTAATGAAGTATAATTGTATATCCATGATGGTTTCATGCTAATTGAAGGAGACTACAGAGGAAGTCAGCTTCTGAAAGGGATTTTTCACAATGGGTTGTAAGCATTAGTCTTTTTTCAAGGTAGTTACAGCTATTCTTCTCACCACCTTTCCTACCCTCGGTCTCATCTTTTCAGATAATAATGAAAATTGAAACTATCTAGCCCATAGTAAATTTTTATCATACAGAAATATTAAACTGTTAATATTGTCTTGCAAACAAGTCATGTTTTTAATTGGATTAAGATTTTCCTTTAGTTTTCCTACACTGGTATAAAGTCAACCATGCATACTCATGCTATAAATTTCCATATCATATTTCCTATATCATGTCTCTTATTTTCCTGCTGAGTCCTATCATGATAACTTAAGGTCCATTTATTACTGCTACTCCGACTTCTTTTTTCTTTCCATTCCAGAATTGCTAACTGAAGATAAGCAAAGCTGAGCCGTTTCTAACTATTTTTCTCTCATCTCTTCAGAGAAACTAATTATTTTGCTTTCAAAGTCCCACCACAGAAACTCAGGGATTCATGAGCTGAAGCTGCAAAGTCAAGGTGGTTTGTTGGGTACTCCACTGTGTTCTTTATACAGTGGCGGGTTAAGATCTCACATGTTCACAGGCTTCACTTGATGTGTTTCAGACACTGAGCAGGTGTCTCTTTATCCTGTGACAGCTTAATCCATTTTCATTGCATCACTGTAACCCTACGCCCCCATTATACTTCGCAGGCAACATAAATTAGCCTTAATGTGTCTGTATATGGAACTCACAGCTATTCTGAACTCCCTGTAGTTGGCTGCAAATTATAAGGAGACCTTAATGTAACCAAAGTCAAGCTTGTTTTCCTCTGTGGAGGGAGAGCCCCAACAGTATTTTGAATAAATGTAAATCCCTTCCTTGTCCCTGGCAGAAAGCCAGGAGAGCCATTGTCCTTCCTGTGTCACCTCCCTTTTGCCAAGCTGACCTGGACAGCCTCAGTGAGCCACGTTCAGCAGCTTGTCAAAGGGAGAAACTTTAAAAATCTGAAACTCAGTGACTAGATATCACATAAAATCACAAGCACATTTAGAAAAACTCTCTGTTTAGTAATTGTTCCTAGATGCTATACTCACGTTGAGATAGTATCATCCCTCCAGCCCTGCAAAACAGCTCCCTCCACCCATCACAGTAAATACTTTTTATTTACCACTTTCTAGGAGCTCTAGGTGTCCCTGCTTGAGCAGGGGGGTTGGACTAGATGATCTCTAGATCATCTTCCAACCTCAAGCATTCTGTGATTCTGTGATAGCCAGGGGACCAATTTAGGATCACAGCAAATCTATAATAACCCTACAGACCTACGAAACAAGTTATCACTCAATGATATTTTGCATGTCACATATTCCAACATATACACATCTATATCTCTTATATACAGATCCACCATGCATCATCCCAAAAGAGACTGAATGACCATAAAAACGATACCTTTACATCCCCACAATGTGTCTTTAGACTTTTCCCTGGAGTGATTGCCTTTGAATACATAAAAGTACAGAGGAGTAAGTATCATCACTCTGGCAACCTCCATAAAAATACATTTGCCTAAGAAACAGTCAGACTCCTTTAAAATCTTTTTTCTTATGCAGCTATGCCAGACAGCTGCTTATATTGAAATTCTTCTGTGTACATAAAAAAAAGAAAAACTATTCTTTTATACATCATTCTGCTACACCAACTTTCTTTCAAAAGAATATTATAGTTGTATATAACAAAATATGCGCACTAGCCATTCTGTTCCTTACAATACCTATTTTAAAAGTAGAACTTTCCTAAGCCTCCCCAATTAACACTCTAGCAAAGTTCAACTTCACTCTTTTTCAAATGCTTTTGAGTTTTCCTTATTTTCGTAGAGAATTACAGAGGTGGCTCTGACTGTATTAAATTATGCTCCAAAAGCTTTTGAAGAGAAGTTCAGTCTCTCCAGGCATGCAGAATTCTCTTCCACAGACTGAAAAAGCTGAAGAAAAAGTTTAATCAGGTTTGATCAAAGGATCTCTCTTCCAGTATTCAGATTTTCTTAAACACAGTAGAACGCGAATAACAAACATTAACACAGTCTGTGCTATGTATACATTTAAAAACAAAATGACTCTAAGTTTTTTGATCATTTCATAAAATGTGTGTATAATCTATACTTTTAAATTAGCACATATAATTCAATGTCACTATATATCATAAAATCATTTAATGTTTCTATAAACCAGTACAATTTCAATAAAATGTCACATTTAGAGTTTACAGTTCAGAGATTCAAAATGGAAAATAATAAAAGTAGACATCATAACCAACCCTAACAGTAAAAATTAGCATTGCCATTGAAAGCAAAATAAACATCATAACTGTTTCTTTATGGAATGTAATCTGTGCATTTCAATTTGTGTGGATTCAGATGTTTTCAGCATTCATGGAAATGCTGTTCTATTTAATCAGCCTCTGATTCCACCATTAAGATCCTGCTCCTGAAGGACAGAACTCACTGAAGTCAATAGGACTCTTCCTGGGCACTAGGCTCATCTCTACCTTATCAGCTTGAGGAGTTAGTACCTCTTTGGCCACTTGTCATACAAAGAAATTCCATTTTTTGTAGGCAAAAGCTTTTCAGAAGTGTGTGGTGGCTGGGATTATTACTAAGGAGTAGATTGATTTAAAAAAAGGAAGTTTTGAGTTTGCTCATCAAGCAAAGCTTTCACTGCAATTCTGCTCTTTCCACAGAAAGATCACCAGAGATAAGTCCCAGTGATGTTCATCCTCAATCAGTCCTGCAATCCTAACAGTTCATCTCTGTGCCACTGCTACAGTAATTCACATTGAGGTGTTCTCTTGCAGAAAGACCACGTGTTTATGTGCTCAGATTCTCATTCAGAGAAAGATAGATCTCTGTAGCTACTTATCTGAAAAGCCTCCACTTTTAGCTATCCACTTTTAGACATGAATCAACCTGAGAAGATGCATGAACCAAAGGCTCTGTTTTGAGTCATTTCAGCCTGTAAGTTTTCAACAAAATCTAAAATTAAATTCAATATATTCCCAAACCTTAGCTACCATTCCATTAGAATGTTATTGATACTGTTCTGTATTGATACCGGGTAATGAAACAGTCCCTGCTTGCCCCTCCAAATCCATGGAAGCACAAATCAAAGCTGACAGGCAGCTTTGAAGTGAGGCTACAGTATCACTGTAACACTACTCTTGGTTTTGCACATATTTTTGCATCATATTTTGCATCATATTTTGCATCATATTTTTATCTAGTCATACAATGTAAAAGCAGAGGGCATGCTTACAATTTAGATAACTTCATTTCAGCCTTAACAACTGTTTTCACAGTTTTTCAAGCTTTTTCTCACCTGACTAGATCTCAGCCATTTAAGTAATATCATGAACACCTACAACTTAACATAGGGTGGGGAAAATAATCAAACATTGTAGTGGTGTAAAATTTGTATTGCTGGAATCAAGCTGAATGGTGTTTGGGCTGCTGATACAGGTCTCACTGCTTAAATTTGCCCCTGGTAGTCAGAAGACGCAAGAATAAAAAAAGGCTCAGGTTATACATTAGGAAAAATTTCTACATGGAAAGAGCAGTGAAGCATTTGAACAGGCTGCCCAGGGAAGTGGTGGAGTCAACGTCCCTGGCAGTGCTCAAGAGTGTTCAAGAAACACGAGGCGCTCAGGGACATGGTTTAGCAGGCATGGTGGTCATGGGTTAGCACTTCAATTTGACCATCTTGAAGGTCTTTTCCAGCTGTAATGATTTTATGATTCTAATAAGGGGAAAGCATAAATAGCAGCTGAAAGATCGTGTACAGTAGTGTTCTTCTAACTCTTATTCTGTGCATGGATGTCTGTTTTGGAAGCCTGGGGCTTCCAGAAAAAAAAAAAAATAATTCCTCTCTCTTGAAATTCAGTGGGGAGGTCTGAGGTGTAGGAAAAGGACAGGGACAATGAATTGTGGCCAGGGTAACTTTGCAGGAAGTCACTGCTTACATTGGTACCTACTGTCCACACACAGATGTGCAAACTTGCCTTGTAGTGCTATTGCAAATACCCAAACTCAACTATAGGAGAGGAGAAAAAACATACAAACCCACCAGAGGACAAAATCTGTTTGAAGGCACACAAAGATAAAAAGCAGAGGCAGCCCTACACAAATATATCCTTATCCAGTGGCTGACTGGACTGGTATTTTATCTTTATCTAACTTCTATACTTTATGATAGGTAAGAATACCATCCATCAGCTTATTATAAATCCCAAAAAGTTAGTGTGTCAGCTGTATTATATTTATTTACTATTTTATAGGTGTGTATATATATTTATATACTACAAATATAAATTCTTATCTGCCCATAAGTTATTAGCAATTCAGATGTATATGAAATATTTATAGTTACACATAACATTTCATGAAAGCTTCCTTCAGCTGAGAAATTCTTAACAGCTGAATGTAGCTAATTTTTGCATTTTCTTCAATTTGTATTGCTGGCTGAGTTTGGTAGTGATTTCTTAAATTAACATTAAATATTAAACTTTCTGGATTTTTTAAAGATTCTTTCCTAGCATTACAGTTGTGGGTACTTAATTTTGATTGCTATTAAATTAACATGAGAGGCTTAATAATTTAAAGTATATTATTCTCTGACACAATAAAAAAATATTTTTCTAATGGAAGACCCATTTATATTACAGCCTTTCAGGAACATATATTCTGTCTAAAGGCATCTCTTCTTCATTATTAAATATGTACAATAAAGCAGTTTTATATGTGCTTAAATATATAAAGTTTGGATACATAACTAGTTGGGCTGCTTACTGTACCTTACTTATCAAGATCTAGGCTCAAATATTGGTTGGATCTCTTAAATGTTAATGGTGGTTTAACTATATAGAGAGAAATGAGGAAAAATAAAACTTGTGATGATTATCATTATTGATCATAGTGATAGGATATAGATCCAGAGTATGAGTTTGTATTTTTTTTAATCCAAGAGATCCTGATATATCTGAGGTAAACCACAGAACACAAGAACACAGAAAGCTTTTATATCAGCTCTGCAAGTCCATCAGGCAGTCATGACGATACATATATTTCAATTATCTGATTTGCTGTATTTGCTGAAGAAGAAATTTTTCAGGAGAAACTCGATGTCTAGATCCAGTGAAGTTAGATGCCCTGTTCCCTTAGACTCTGGAAAATTCTACTCACAAGCATAAATATAAGCATACTATATTATGAAAATTAGATGACAAGTTAAATGTCCACTGATAGTAGCTAATACAGTTATTATTCTTTCTACAGATTATGAGCTCTCCTAATTATTCTTTTAAAGTTTAAAATGAACATTCATAGATTTAATAAGACGTGTCATGACCATAGGAAAAAAAATGGTGAAGCGAGGGAATGAGCTGCTTACAAATGCACCCAAAAGATCACAAAACAAAGATTCCATATGATAAAATCCCTACAACTCATTTTTAAGGGAAAAAAACCCACAGTGTGGCTGAACTGTCAAGCTTTAATGGTTCAAAAAGTCTAATGACAAAGGGGAGAGAAGTGCCAGAAATTCATATGATTTATTATCTTCCTAAACTTCAATTTCTAGCAAATGTACAATCCCAGAGGGATTCTCAACCACTTCCTGACAGCCCCTCAGCAGTGAATTAATATACAAGGTAAAAGAAAATTTAATGTAGGGTATCAGAACTGATTAATGGCAGTCATGTCAGCTGTCAGTCCTCTGCAAACTAATTAGGCAAAGCACTCAGGAAATCTTGGTGCTGCATATTAAGTTTGCCACAAACTTTAAGTGGGATCAAAAAAAAAAAAGTGGGGGAAAAAAAAAAAAAAAAAAAAAAAAAAAAAAAAAAAAAGGAAAGAAGGGAAAAATGCTCCCTTGGTGTTTAATACGTATTTCTTTGGCCAACTGTTAGATTTCTGTAAAGAAGACAGATATTAGTCCTCCCAAAATTTGCTTTAATAATAATTTGCTTGAGTTTTCTAATCATTGACATAAATTTTACTTTACCTTTGCTTGTTTGTACAATGGACTCTTAAAATATTGCTGAAGTAATAAAACCCAAATAATTCATCCAGAGTGTTAGAAATCATGTCAGCATGTAACTGTTCCACCAGAATACTGAACACTGAATTACGCTTAAAGATCTCTCCCTCTTGAAAGATCCCTCCCTGAAAACATGTTCAAAAGCAAACTCTATATCCACCTACACGCTCTTGGTCTTGAGCCATGTTGGAAGTGTCTGGCAACAAGAGATAAAACACAGGGGGAAATCTTGTAGTTGCTGCATATCAGACAATCCAGAACACCTTCTTTGTCTGGATGACTCAGAAACCCAAGGAATAACTCAGTGTGGAGCTTCCTGGTTTTACCATTGCATATCCTATAAAGTAGCACAGAATATTCTGCATCATGAAAGCCTTAGGTCATCACCCAGGACCCTCAGGAACGTTATTCTTTGAAAAAAGAAGGGGATCAGTCCAGCCCTTTCACCTATTACACAGACCAGTAGCAAGCATGTCCACAGAGTAATATCACACTAGTACAGAACAATATCAACTGTGATATTTTCTCTGGAGAAACATGTCTGTGTGGGAATGTCAGAAGTTAGAGCTCACGGTAGCCCCACATCTGCGAGCAGAACATGCCTGTCACATCCACATTGCTCTGTTTTTGTTTGTAGATTCTGTATATAATCCTTCACGGGACTCCCACTGCAGCAGTGGAGATCAGAACCTAAGCCCGTGGTATCCAGGCAACCTATACCCTTTTTCATACCTTGTTTCTCAGAGAAAAACGGTTGAAGCTCATGGGCATTTGATCTAGTGAGGCGGCAGTCATAGGCCACTGGCCTGACCCTGAAAATATTTTTTTGTCGGCTTCATAATTGCGCTACCTGGGGTTGGGTCAGCAAAGTTCTGCAATAGACGAATCTAAAAGTTTTCTAATGTCATCCACTCCCACACAGACCTATTCTCAGGATATCTCATAGCATCAGCCCATTTCCAGTCCTCGTTCATTGGTTGGGTTCCAGAGGAGACAATGCTGTAGGCCTGTATGAAGCTGCTTGTGACCTGGCTATACTTAGAGACAGTGAGGGACGTTGTTTCACACAGAAGTTTCACCACAAACACTTCTGACCGTCTTTGCACGGTGTGCCAAGTCCCATTTCTGCTCAAGCATCCCTATAAATGATACCTTATCGCACCTATCTGGAAACTACAAAAGTTAGAAACTTACAGAAAAGGACTTAATAAACAAAAAGGTTTTATTGTAACTGCTTTTGTCATACCCTTTCTCCAACCCCATGCACGTCTTTTTTCTCCTTCTGAAAGAGACCACTAGACCACTTCTCAAAGCTAAAGTCTGCAAATTCTTCTTAGATTCAAAATCATTGGAGATGCCACACTCGAGTGAAGGAGAAGCTCACATAACAAGTTTGTTCTTCTGGGTTTTCCAAGTGATTTCTCTGGTGAAAAGCATGGTACCAGACTCCAGAAGAGGGATCTTGGGATCTTCTTGGGATCTTCTGCTTGCAGACATTTCAGTCCATAGTGAGAGTCAGAAGATGAATGATTAAGTGTCTACTGTGTTTAGTATCCACAGGTTGGAAAAAAGATCAGGGGAGGTGTTACCCTTGAAGGCCTTTTCTTTGGTCATAGTCTCTGTTAGTGAAGGAAGGAATGTGGTAGATGGTAAAGTTTGGGACAAGGGCCATGATTAATTCTGAGGCATCTAATGTTGTATTCTTGGCAAGTAACAGATTCAAACTCACCCATACACACCCAAGACAAGGAACAGCATTCAAACCAGTCAGTGCCAAATCCATGAGTGCTGGTATGCTCTATAGTAATATTAAAATATGCCAAGCTCATAGGGTCAGTTAGCATGAGTAGTGGAGGCAGGTGGTAACTGACATGTTACGATGGCAAACCCCCAACTTTAAACCCACTTCTGTTTCTCTATTTCTGCTCCTGCAGCTGTTCCCTGGGTCTTGACATGGCTAAGACATCTCACAGGCCATAAAATGCAGATGTGACCAGCATACTCCAAGATCATTTGCAGCCCTCAGTGACCAAATGAATTAATAGGTGACAAAAATCTTTAAGAGCTGAAGTCTATCGTAAACATAGACTTAATAAATTCCTCTAAACTTTGTTTCTAAGCCTCACATGTTTGTGGCAACCAATATTTATAACTCCAGCCAAAATATGCTCTACAAAAAAATAAAAAAAAAAAAATTGCCTAGTACAGTCACAAACATGTCAGCTTGAAATAATTAACTGAAACAACAGCAGAGTATTAGTTATATTCTTCCATCTGCCGACGGATTGCTCTTCATTAATATTAAATGTAAAAACATCTTGGAGTTCAAGCCAAGCCCTGCCCTCTGGCCCCAGTTGTCACATTTGTCTATGCCACTTGGCCTCTCTATAGCTCTCCTTGGCTCTCCTTTGGTGCAGAAGTGACAGATAGCAACAGCACAGTCACAAGGGTCTGTGGCCCACTCAAACTCCTTCGCTGTGTTGCCACTGATTGACATTAGGTTTCCAGGAGAAGAGTATGAGATTCCTGCTCAGGAGAGAGCTCTGCTCGGCAAATTGCATCCAGTAAAGGCTACTTGGCCGCCACAGAGAGCCTGGCTCTGACCACAGACATCCTGACGAAGCTCGAACCCGGCTGAACCAAGAGGATCAAACCTCCACTGTAGCTGACAGAGTATAAATGCAGCACAGCACCTTCCTCAAAATCCTTATTCCCTCTGTATAAGGGAAGCTGCTCTCACTATTACAGTTCTTCATTATACCCCTTGCAGGGGAGAAGGTTTCAGACAGAATAATCATTATATCTCTAATGCCCAGTCTGATAGTTTAGGGAAAATTCACAAAACATCTTCCAAATAAAGAGCATGAGGGGTAGAATTCCTAACACTATTGGAAAGAAAACATAGGGACTGATCAAAGCTACAACTTGATATCTTGAATACAAGATCCCTCTCTCCAATAAAGCAAGTGACACTCTTTTAACTATATTCCTCCCTCCCCTTCCAAGATATAAATATCCTTCACCTTTCTCCCTCTACCCTTTCCATCTACGTTTTTCCAAGATGGTCTACCCACTTCATACCAGACTAAACTCCGAACAGGTGTTCCCAAACATTTTTCATTTGACATCTTCTGCCTTCATTTGAGACTCAAAATGTGCCCAAGCATTTGTCTAATTTTCTGGATAATAAAATAAATTACCCTGTACCAACAAACTCTTGTCTTGTCCAGAGTCCACCAAACATCCTGATAACAATGTTTTATTCTTCAACTAGGAGTCTATACAGACTGGAAAGCAATAGCAAAGGGTCCAGTAGACTTCCATCAATGTAAATTCACAGCAATAGTAAAAGAGACTTCACAGATTGTTCCTTCGATAACCAGGAGGGAAGAGGCTTTTACATGTAGTAATGGTTTTAGAAGAATATGGATTTATGGCCTATCAAAACTCACTCTTCTCTTAGCATAACTGCAGGCTGTCTTGACATGACTGCAGACTGTCTTGGCATAACTGCAGGCCATGCTGATTCTGCAAGGCTACAAAGATACTGCGAACAAAGAAGTAAAGACACAGAACAAAGAGGTAAAGACATAGAACAAAGAGGTAAAAACACCCAGAACAAAGAGGTAAAGACATTGAAAACAAAGAGGTAAAGACACTGAGGACAAAGTAGCAAGAAACTTAAACTGTTTAAGTCTACAAGGATACTTAAGACAAAGAAGTAAAGAACTCAAACTGTGAAGCAAGCAGGAAAGCAGGAACTCCAAATATGGGAATGGATGAGCTCAACAGGATCACCTGTAGTCCAATGAGAAGGATGTGTGAACAGATGCCTTTAGCCAATCATTATGTTAGTGTGCGCGGGAACAGTAGTATGTAACCAATCAAATTAACCGCCGAGCTGTGGCAAAGCTGACTCTGCAATTATTATAATATAAATATCGCTTTGTAACGTGAATAAAGGGATTTCTGCTTGATTCATATTGAAGCCTTCAGGAGTCGTGACTTGCGTCCCGCATTTACAGTCACAAGTAATGTAGTCATGACTTCTGCAGGCATTTAATTGCTTAATAAGCTGCATCTTTGCAATGGTTTTACCTCAATAACAGGCAGCAATTTAACAAAGAGTTCAGTGTCATGTTTTTCCCCTACTGCACCTGTGGAAAAATTTTCATCCTATTTTAAAGGAAGATTGAGCCTCCCGGCCTGAATCTTCTGCTGTCCTCTTGAGCTTACAGGTACCTCCTAGTACTCTCAGCTCCTTTGAGTCTTGATAAATATTGGCTCCAGCAAAACTGATGGGTTGGAAAGGACAGGCTCCAAAGCAGGAAATGAAATGGAGTTTCAATTAATATTATTTCATCGTCTGCAGCAGACAATCATGTGTGTGACTGTAGGGACCCAGGCAGCGGTGTCTGAGAGGCACGAACCTCTCGGCTCTTTGCAGAAGCCCGCTATTCACCATCACATCTAAGGGTGCTACTATGGGCCTAAATAAAAAGATCAAAACAGACAAAGGAACAGAGTAACTAAATCATTCTCTCTTGATTAGTGAGACGTTGCGGCCTGCCAAGCATTTTATCTCAGCTTGTCTCTGTCTCACTTTAACTCTATTTCTCTTTGTCACCACATAAGTGTGTATTTCTTTCTGAAACTTTTTATATGAGTACAAAAAAATGCATAAAGAAAATAGAGACAAAATTCTTGCTCAGAGATCACCTAGCAAAAGTTATAGCACTATAGAAATAGGAGAAAAAAATTGATTCCAGAGATGACCCTATGCATTAGATACCAGTACAGCCACCAAAACACAGCATAGCTATAATACAGAGCACTATGATATATAAAATTTCAGGTAAAGCACATATAAATATTTTCCAGGGTAAACAAACTTGGAGCATCTGTAAATTTCTTTTCTATTCTCTGAAGGGATATTTTAATATCTTAAATCAAGTTCTGATACAAGCAGACCTAAACCTTTGACCTAAAGCAAACTGGAACTATCATCTTTTGCTTTAAAACCATGTACAGAATTCCTGCATTAAAACCATGTACTGCAGGCTCTTCTATCTGATCTGCCTCGAACGATTCTGCACTGCTGGGAGTTCAGCATATTCAGGAAGAACCGAGTGTCAGTCAAAATTGTCTACATGGGCCTCAAAGGAGGACTCAGACTGCAAATAGTAATTACACAGTTTGGCTAGCTGGTTATTTTTCCTGCTGCTCAATGTGATGCAGAAGATCAGGTCAGAGATGACAGCTCAGGTCACTTACTCTCTCTTCTGCACTTCACTGAGCTTTCCTCACCTCCTTCTCACTAATGCCTTGGTACTCTGCATGGGCAGCAGCCCTGGTGGTGCTGCAGCCATCCCCATTGTTAATTACAATTCTTCCTTAAAACAACCCTTTAATGCCTAGCGGCAATGTGGCTGCAGGGAAGGGATGCTCACATCCCTTCCCATACCTATGACCTGCGAGCCTCACGCAGGGTGGACCCAAAGGGAGACAGTTGTCTGTAGTTCAACCCTGCCACACTGGGAGGCGATTCCCAGGCTCTTTCACCAGCTGCCTTTTGCCCATGTTCACTCTCATGCTCATGCACACCCACTTCCTTCTTTCCTTCTCACAAAGCTTTATGGTATAAAAGACACAAAAAACTTTGTGCATTTTTTGAAATAGATCGAATACTTACATTTCCGGTGAAATAACTAGGAAAAACATGAAGAATTCATAATATTATAGAATCGTGCAAAGGTTTTACTTGTCCTCAACTAGAACAAAAGCAGAGTTTAGTGATACCCAATGACTGCACTTCAACGCTGAAGGGTCCTCCAGAGGTTATACAGTGCATGTCCATGCCAAGATGATATTAGCAATGGCTGATCTTTCTACCTCATATTTGCACAGGAAGATGTTGTGTTCAGTCTCTTCTTAATACTAAGTGACTTGGACAGGCCATTGCTGAACTAGGCTTATTAATAGAAATTATTTCCTCATGTATAGACGGAATTGCCTTTGCTACAATTTCAAACCTCCGTCTCTTCTTCATATTACATAAATATTTCTATACACAGTTCGTTCCTCTTTTCTTCACAGCTGCCTTTGCATATCTGAAGTGTTATCATGACCCCATCTCCTCTCACACTTCTCCACTCTTCCCGCACAGACAATGTTTTTTGTTCTTATCATTTCTTTCCTGGCCATGAGCGCATTTGTCCACATCAGATTACACCTTTGTGGGTTTTTTAGGTCATTCATCCAATTTGCTACCTATTCTATACTCTAAATCCTGCCCACCAAAGTCCAGCTCTTTCCAGTTTACCATCTGAACATCAAATAAATACAGTCTTTAATTGCATTATTAATAAAAACTGTGATTGACATCCATTTAGAAAATCCATGTAGTTAATTTGAAAAATTTCCCCATTTTGACCATGAACTTTTGTTATACATTTTTTTGAGCATAATTCTCAGGACTCTTTTTTTCTTTTTTCTTTTTTTTTCTCCACATCACAGGAATCTCATTCAGACAGTTTGCCAAAGCATTTATAGAAGAAAATGGCTATGACATAGTGCCAGCCAGGCATGCTATCTGCAAAGCCTTGTTTGTAGAAAAAAAAAATCAGTTCGTATGACATGATTCTTTCTCCTCAAGATCTGTTCAGGCTGTCATTTGTCATTTAGTTATTTTCCAAGCTTTCTGATTATTTCTTCTGTAAATATTATAGACATTAAAGTTAACTTGACTGGTCTGCAATTCCCTTTTTATTTTTACCATGTTTAAAGATGGGTATTACGTTTGCCCTTTCTGTAATGTCATCCTTTCTGAAGAAGTTACAGAAAATTGCTAATGGCTCTGATGCTGCTTTAGCTGGTTCCTGAAGTACTCTTGGAAAATTTTCAAGTCCAATGAAGACATTAGCCTATTTAAAAATTCAGAATTATTCTTTTGCCAGTTTGATATTCTAGGCTCCTTTTCACTGATGTACAGAGGCTCTGAACAAGTTTTATGTTTAAAACTCTTTTCGGCCTTTTAACATGTCTCTGCTCTTGGATTTCTTTTTTTTTATTTTTCCTTTTGAGTAATTTCTCTCCTAGGTGTTCCAAATACTACTAGTGCACTCACAAATTGTATTATTGTCTTCCTGTTGCACTTTATCCACCCTACTACGTGTGTCTCAACTCATGCCCTCCAGGCTGTGGATAAAAGGTCTTCCTGTCCTCCACAACAGACTGTCAGCTCAACATTTTGTTCAGGTCCAGCAATCACTCATGATTTAGTGAAGCAATTTTCTTATCCTTCCTTTGCACAGACATTGTACACACTTTTTTTTTTCACAGTCTTGAAAACTTTTTTCCTTGACCTTCCTCCTGTAGAGCAGATGCACTTTTTTATACAGTGTCCTGTAGAAAAGCTGTGCTTTTTTTTATATATATATATACACACACACTGTCCATTTGCTTTACTCTGCTCTCCTTGTACTCTGATTGTACAGCCTGGGATCTCATCACATTTTTTTGGCAGATAGCCAAAAATGGCCTTATACTGGTGGAGGGAGGTCCTCCCAGACCCCAGGAAGGCCTGTCTAATGGTATATGCATGTGACACCACTGCAAGGACTTGTGCAGTATAAAAGTTACTATGCTCAGTAACAAGGGTCAAAGATACTCCAGATTTTCCCCTGGGAGTATCTACTGTGACCTCTGAGAGCTGCCCCCTTCAATTTAGAGCAAACTTGGCTTCTCATTCAGTCTGAAAGCCTGTCCTGCCCTGCGGTGTGGAAGCAACCTCCACTTATAATTCATTCCTTCACCAGCAACTCCACTCTTACTGTTGGAAGAATGTTAGTTGTAGATTTAGAGAGCACCATCAGCTTCATCTGTTTGAACTGATTACCATAGGTGACTCTTGCTAGAGCCACCCTCATAGGAGCAGCCTTTCTTCTCTGCTCTTGATAGCAGAGGCTTTCCAGGGGTGTGTGTCTAGGCCTCCATTTTTACTTCCTCTCCATATTCTCAGTGTTAGACCAATACATTTTTTTTTCTCATCAGACCAAACTCCTTGAATTGGTCATACCACTTTATGCAAATATTGCAGCAATGCGAGTTATTCCTTAGAGTCTGTGTTGTGCCAATTTAATAATAATATTGATTATAGGCTTAGATTTCTCTTCTTGCTCTTGCTAGATGTGCCCGTTAGACACATACATGAGTAAAGCTATCTGTTAAGTGTTAAAACTGTTTACCTTCTCTGTATTTATTACCATTTCCATGGCCCTTGTTTGGATAGTCTACTTCTATCCCATGCACTCATTGGTCTGTTTGAGCTCTCTAAACATCCTCAATTAAGAAAACTACATTTTAATTCATAAGAGTTATATTTTAAATTGAAGATGGCAGTTAGCATATATTTTAAAGATATGCCCCAATGGGTAGGTTTTTTTAATATCTGTAATAAAATAACAGTACACAAACTCATATAGATGTATCAGAGAATTCTGCTTATGCAAAATGAATGGCTGCACATCTGCTTTAATACAGCAGTCTTTGGTTGTTGTTCAGGAAGAAAAAAACACACTTTTTTGAGAGACTGAGGGGAAAGAGAAGATGATGCTCATTTAGCTATATCTCTCGCTGACTTCCTCAGTGTTAGAGCAATTTACACCAGTTCAGTTTCTCTCCCTGGATTGCTATTGTCTTCTTTGCATCCAATTTCCAGTTAGTCAGAGGTATGTGGTTTAGGCATAAGCTGTGCCTTAGGCAGCATTCTTTTTGGTCTCTATTAGTGCCTGAATAATTTTCAAGGACAAGACCCTCCTATAATTCCATTTTACTTCTTTTTTTTTTTTTTTTTTTTCTCAAAAGGCCTCTCAATAAAGGCAGTTTCACCACATGTTTTGTCCTTAGATTTTAGCTGTGAGATTTTTCATTAGAAATGAAAATTTTTAAAGGAAAACTCTGTAAGTTATAGCTTCAAATGACACACGGCAAACAGCAGTAAATGTACAGAATACCTAGGGCCAAATGCTGCTGTCAGTTCTTTGTAGTTATGTTGGATCAGTACACTGAAAAAAGCTTTACAACCGCAGGACATATATCAAAAAAGGGTTACTAAAATGTCAAACTGAAAAAGCTAAACAAAAAGATGAAGCAAGTTCTGACATTTCTGAAAGGGTATCTAAAGCATTATTGAAGTCATTAAATTCAGTGGGGTTGTAAGGGTGCTACCAAGAGAAGTGAGAGTTAATAGTGATGAATTGCACAGACTGCTTGGCCAGCATTTATTACATGAAAATGTACATTTAAGTTATGTTTCCTGTGTGTCTTCTAAGCAGATGCTTACTGATTCTTATAAGAAGCCTTTAGCTTCAAACTAGCAGCCTCATCCTGCTCTTCTAATTCTTTGTCTTAACACATTGTGCAATTTATAATAACTCATATTTTCATATAGCAGAAGAATAATCTTTTTAGCTAATTCTCCATAGAGATTATATTTTCAATGTTCTTTTCCAGGTCTGGAAATGGTATAGGCAGTAGACTTTTTCCATTTCTCTTCTACTTAAAAAAAAGAAAAAAAAGCCCACTTTTTTTTTTAATCAAGTGACATTGATCACAGAAAAATCCTTTTAAAGAATATATGTTATTTATTCAATTTTCTGATTCAGCATACACAAGGATATCAATTGTGTTACTTAACACTGATGAGTCCCTTTTAGAAAGTTCCCTAATATGTCATTAAGTATAATGGAATTTACCTTAACAATACCTAACCCTAGGAAAAAAAGAAGTACATATGGTAAATCCTATTATACTTAGAAAGATGTGTTACCTTCGCTTATTTATTGTTTTAATCCTCCTTTGACAGGAACAACAAATTTTCTGGGTTTTTTGTTGGTTGGTTGGTTGGTTTGGTTTGTTTTTTTCTTCTTGAGTGCCTATTTTAAAACCTGAAAATATCCTGAACCAAGTCCAATATCCGGAGCCAAGTCCAGCACCTGGGTCAGAAAACCCCATGTGCGGCTTAGAAAGCAGCTCTGTCCTGGTGGACAATGTGTCAGCCATGAGCCTGCAATGGGCCCCTAGGCAAAGATGCTCCAGGCCTTTCCAGGAGCGGCGGTGCCAGCAGGATGAGCGAGCGGATCCTGCCCCTCTCTGCAGCACCGGGGAGGCCACAGCTGCAGTGCTGGGCTCCCCAGGGCAGGAGGAGCGTGGACCTGCTGGGCCAGTTCAGCCAAGGGCCCCAGGGATGGTGAAGGAGCTGGAGCATCTGTCATACAACGAGAGGCTGAGAGCTGGGTCAGTTGCCTACAAATCAGACAGGAACTGATCGAATAGCATGTCTTTCCATATCACTAATTTCAAGAGAAACACGGCAATCAGATTCTGTCTCTTTCCTCTCTTTCCTTAAAAAATATATTCAGCGTATTTTTCAGCTGTCTACCAGGTTCATTTTTATTAGAAAACAAAGTCTCCGATATTGATATTTTCTGTTCCATTACTACTGCTAAAAACAACAGAGCACTTGAAAAAGAATTATGAACTTGTGACATGAATCAAATACAGTTTATTAGAATGCCAAATCAGAGCAGCTTGACAGACAGATGAAGTGGGTTTCGTGTTTCAAAAGCACCATCTCAAATGTTAACCAAAATGAAAAGCAATAGCAAAAAAAAAAAAAAGAGAGGCTTCAAAATTCACATCATGCGCATTAACAACAACATTATTTATTTATTTATTCATTCATTCATTTTAATGCGGGATATTGCATCAACCAATGGACAAAATTTCTGTCACCTGGAAGAGTGAGAAAATTAATTATTTGTGGTGTCATCCAAAAGTAAAAAATTTCAAACTTGGTCATTTTCTGATTTAAGGAAACCAAGAAGACATATGGTTGAAACTCATTTTAGGATGAAATTCCCTTTCTTGACATAACATGAGGGGTCCAGCTCTTTGGCACTGAATATAATTCTCATTTTCTAGTTTTGCTTTTATTTTCTATCAAAGTGTTGTCTCTAACAAAAGAAATCTTAGCTTTAGGCATATATTCTTGCAAACACTACTTACTCTAGATAGGTAAATAACAAATATTGTGTAATTTTCATTTCAGTATTTTTGTTCTTTCCTTGGGTCATGTAAAATTTAATCTTCATGTTACCAAACATTACTGTTCCTAACTGTTTTTAGCTTGTTTAGAAAATCAGCCATTATTCATCATGTGCATGCTCTCACATTTCATAGCTTGCCTATAGCTTAGCTTACCATGCAGATAAAGCTTTTGTATGGAAATACCTGAACTAGAAATCTTCACAAAAATTGTCCTTGTAAATATTAAATTAACTAAAATTTTGGTAGAAAAAAAAAGTGGGGGGGACTCTTTCGAGTACAAATTAGAGTTAGGAGAAGGAGCCTTGACGCCATGCTCCAAGACTTTCATGTGGTCAAGACTATCCACATAGTTACCATATGCCCTGGAGAGCTTTGTGGAGGGAACCACCACGAGCTGTCAACAGGTGAGGATGAGAGTGACTCCCTGGAGGTCTCACATGCCCTTTTAAGGGCAGGACTGGATGACCTCAGCAACCCCTTGAGTTTTGTTTACTCAGAAGTCACCCCTCTCCTGGCACTGATCACATTCATAGACTCATAGAATCCTTAAGGTTGGAAGGGACTTTTAGAGATCGTCTAGTCCAAGCACACACAGGGTCACCTAGAGCATGTGGCACAGGACTGTGTCCAAGTGGGTCCTGAATAGCTTCAGAGAAGGAGACCCCACAACCTCTCTGGGCAGCCTGTTCCAGGGCTCTGTCACCCTCACTGTCAAGAAATTTTTCCTCAAGTTCCTGCAGAACTTTTCACGCTTCAGTTTATGGCTGTTTCCTCTAGTTTTATCAGAAGCCACCACCGAAAAGAGGCCAGCACCATCCTCCTCTCTCCCTCCCTTGAGGTACTTGTAGGCACTGATCAGGTACCCTCTCAGCCTTCTCTTCTTCAGGCCCAGCTCTCTCTCATGCCCTCACAGGGCTTGTGTTCCAGGCGGCAGATGTTCCAGGCTCCAGATGTTCCAGGATCATATTGTTAGCCCTGCGCTGGACTCTCTCCAGTAGCTCCACGTCCCTCCTGTACTACGGAGCCCAGAACTGCACGCAGTACTCCAGGTCCGGCCTCACCAGGGCTGAGTAGAGGGGCAGAATCACCTCCCTTGACTTGCTGGAGACGCTGTTCTTAATTTACCCCAGAATCCCATTGATCATCTTGGCCACAAGGGCAAGAACAGCAGGGCAATGTTCTATTGCCCTGCTCTCAAATTGTTGAAAAGATACAAGTTTGCCTCAAAACAAAAAAAACTCTGATGTCATCTCCACAGTGGTAGGCACTTTACGGGGATTTTCAAAGGAACATCTTGCTTTATTGTTAGCATGTTAGACTCAAAAAAACCCCAAAGGAGTTAAGACAAAGCAAAAATAAAATAGGTGCATTTAGAATAATGAACAGAAGCAAACAATGGCTTCCTCTCCAAATAGTTCTGCCACCCAACATTATTAGATACTGCACAGAAATTATAAACCAGCATCTTCATGTGGGAGTCCTTCCTGGTATGTTTTAAGGTGTCAGTTTAATAGCAAACACAGCCTTCACTGTGGACTCTACCCTCCTGTTGCAATGGGAAATAAAGTTATTACACTTGGTGTTAATGTGACCTTTGAGCCATTGAGAGGAAGCTGCAGTATATGTATGTCAAGGGAATGTGTATATTTCCTCATAAATATATGTATATTTACACACTGTCCATTCATTCACATGTACATGCACATGTTACTTTTACTGTATATATTATTTTTTATGGTATATGTTATACAGTGGGATCCCAATGTAGTCCATAAGAAGACTTGTTTTTTTTATAAATTAGATTTAAAATCATTTACTATTTGCTTTTTAAATCGGAACCAGAAACACCATGGAAATTTATGGGTACCATTTACACTGCAAGCTTCAGTGGTGTCTTTAGATTCTTCAAAACAGCCCTAACACCTGGAGATTGGAATTTTAATCCCTACTCTGTAATGAAATAATACTGAATTAAAAGCTGCGTTACAGGTGTATTGAAATCTATTTCACAAGATAATATATGCAGAATATAATGCAAAACAAAGCAGGGTGAGATGAAAAGAAGTAGCAGTCCCTAAGGCTCTATTCTGTTCTACTACTGTTGTTATTATGGTACATTAGGAAGTTTTTCCTGTAATTGTATTCTCTGTATGTAGCTCTCTGCTGATGAGCTATGTGGTTTCAGTTAGTTGTAACATTAAGAGAGTTGAAGGCTTTACTTTGTGCATGGCATTTGATGATTACTTAAACACAGTTTTTAACTAATGACTCATTCTGAGTGGGCTTCGCCATGAGTGGGCTCTGTCATAGAAAGATACAGTGTTATAGTCTCTGAAAAGATCATCTTATCATCCTGGGGCTGTGTGTGAGCACAAGCCAGCACGCCTGGGCAGAGGCAGAATGACTTGTGAGCATGCTGCTTTAGCTCCTTTTCCTGCATCAGAAACATGGGCTGCTACCATGGTAGGAACCTCTTCATAATTATATCTCCGCAGTTTTCCACATGAGGTGGAAACCATAATAGTGCTACAAATATTTTGGGGGTTATTTAACTGCACTGTTCACCAAATAGGACTCAATGGCTGTTGCATCCATAAGCTACGTTAGCCATTTTAGCTGTCATTACCTCTCATTAGGCATTATGCAGTTTATGCAAAGAAAGGGATGTTTAAAACGGCCATGGTCACCCTCAGTCTGGTCTTCGTCTTGACATCTCCAGAGCCAAGCATCGTGTCCTGCGCACACACCAATCCTCTCTCCAACCCCCTCAGTGCTGTTAACCACCCAGTCTCGCCAAAGAGAAACATTTGCTAATAAATCCACAGTGCCCTGTGCCTGGGGCTGCTCCAGTGCATCATGCCCATGTGCAGACTGCCAAACCCCAGAGGATGCAGTGACAACCAGGGAACAGGCAATCTCATGGCTGTCTCTCACCTATGCAGCCTGTAACAGAGCAGGGAAAATAATAAGGAAATAAGTTGCACCCCACAAAGGGAAAAGCTGCATGCCCAAGGAGTCAGGCAATGTTCTGCTTTAATACTTGTGCAACCAGCCTCAGGTCTTTGCTGTTTCTTTTTAATGGTTAACTAGAGACCCACTGCAGGTTTTGGGCACCGA
The DNA here is from genome assembly GCA_003342815.1 of Eudromia elegans. Lineage (NCBI taxonomy): Eukaryota > Metazoa > Chordata > Aves > Tinamiformes > Tinamidae > Eudromia > Eudromia elegans. Next base: position 2,641,187 of record PTEX01000040.1, read on the forward strand.
TTCATTTGCTTACCTCAGCAGAATGTTAACTTCCTTAAAAATTAAATTAAGCATCCCCGAATAGAGTTCCAGAGCCTGCTCCAGAAAGCTTGCTCATATGCTGGGAATTTCCCTACAAGGTGCTACATCACAGCGCAACCTATTAACATCCTGGTGGTCTGCAGGGTCCTAGCCTAAAGCAGTGCCAGACCTTCAGATTGGGACCTTGTTTTTGACCAACCTGTGAGGGGAATAGCAGTCTTTCCACATCCACCTCCTCTGCTCAGAAAACAGGCTTCTTCATCTCACACAACTGCATGTTCTACATAGATGCCACCCTTCATTCAAGGAGCACAGGGCTGCAGGTATAGATTTTAAAAGTGTGTGTGAGCATTGAAGAAATGCAACCCAAAGAAGAAATGTGATTAGATTAGGTCTGCTCAGGGAGAAAAAAAAAAAAGGAAAAAAAAAGTATTATCCAGCAAAAATGTATGTGAAAAGGGTAATTTCTTACAATAATTAAATGTTGGAAAAGTAATGCATTCAAATAGGGCATCAATAGAAATCCACCTTTGCACAAGACAATGTGTCAACATTAGCACTTTGTATAATTTTAGATATAACAAAAGAAATCCCCTATGTGCATTTTGTATGAGAATAGAAAGATATTTAACAAGTGGAAGTCATTTAATAGATTCATGAAATGGATTGGGAATTTGCTATGAACCAGACTGGAGCACTTTTGAATAAACTTTATTTTTAATGTGTTTTTAGTATATGCTCTTCTTCAGATGCCATTCAAGATTTATTTCAGAATTTATTTTAGATCTTGTACTTTAAGAGAATCAGGAGTACTTTTGGTGACTGACCTTGAAAAAAAAACAAACCCACCTGCTGTTCAGGATCTTCAACACTTCCATCTGTCTCCTGACAAAATAATTTCTTAGTGTAACTATGTTCATAAATTAACATTTTTTTAAGATGAAAGGTTCCATACAATGTCCAGCTGAGCAGACAGTGAGCTCATATGTCTCTTTGGAGGTTCATAATCAATTCAAAATTTCTTACTTAAGCTTTGGGATGATTCTACAACACAGACAAGAAAGAAAGTACACAAGTGCTTCAAAATTACCCTCCTGATCCAGACTATAACACAAACATATATTCATCCATTGTGTAGTACAACTAGGTTGTCAGAGACAATCAGAGAACGGTCTCAGTCTTTAGATACCCAGATTCACTGTTAGAGGTGAAAAGTCATGGAGGTTCTGCAGAATGCTCTCCTGCTGTCACCAAATCAGGTAGGCCACTATGTATCGTAAGGCCTCTACTTTCATCTCTCATCATGCAGAAAACTGCTGAAATGGAAAAACTGTCTAATAAATGTCTTGAAGATACCATGCAAACCAAAGCTGGAAGGTTTTATGTAAGAGAAAATCCCTAGCTATCATCAGTAGGACCTGCCCTCCACCATTCGGGAATTCTTTAGGCAGTGAGATATTATGAGATATCCCTCTTCATTCCCACTGTTGATAGGAAAACTGGGCATAAATAACAAATTCCAATGGAGAAGACAAATAGAAAGGTGATTGTCCGTAGGTAACTAGATCGTACTGGTATGGCTGCTCTGGTAGTCATCCATATGCTCCAAGATGTAGTCTGCAAATTCATGATACCCTAACTGCCCATAAATACAAATTAGTGTTGAGGCTGTTCACAAGTGGATGAAATGGAACAACCACAGATCTTCTGACAGATCTCCTTATGGCTGTGGCCAAAGTCTTTCATCGTATGGAGTGGTCATTTAGTGAGATTGAAGGATTTGACAATTACAGAGCTGTACCAGGCTGGAGGAAGCAGAACCTGGTGAAGAAACAGACACAACTGATTTTAAAACACCTACTACGGATTAGCAGAAGCCACAGTGCTTCATGTTTTCCCACTGACGAGACATATAACATCATGTCCCTTCCCTGACCTGATCCCATGTTAGAGCTTCCCTCAAAAACAGTCATAAGGATGGTTGGTAGGAGCACTGTGCTTTAGGACAACACAAACCAAAGTGTTTCTGCAATACAGTAAGGAAAAGTATATTTTCTATATTAACCTCATTTTATGAACAGCATACCAGGACGAAAGAGATGAAGTGAGCATGTAACCAACATCTGAACAGAGGAATGAGTAAATGACACAGCGTGTGCTTGCAAACACCCGTCTGTCTTTGCAAATATACCCTACCTGCAGAAGGTCATCACCCACTCATATCTAAATACTGTTTCTTTCTCTATGGTAGTTTAGGACTCTGCTAATGTGAGTGATCAGCTTTCCTGTCTCAGCATAGATCTTTTATCCTGCATTCCCTAAGAGATTCTGGATGCTGAAATTAAGCAGAGAATTTAACCGAGGAGCAGATGACCTAAATATCTCTAAGAGTCTAGTATTGAAGACCAAGTTCAAATTTAACCATAGGCAAAGGAATTACACTCAAAATCTTGATTTAAGAGAAACTGAAGAAATTTTCATGTAAATTCATCTATAACTCTTCCAATAGATTGTATTTGGGGAAAAAAACTGGCAAGTATACATCAGCAGCTGTCATACACACTTACTATCAAACTTCCCTCCTCATGCCCTTTCTTCAAAGAGCCTCACTCCACTAACTACTATGCAATATCAGATTTGCCTGAAAATACATTCCCCAAATATAAAAAAGAGGTATATGAAAAAATCAGCTTCAGTAAATGTTATTTTCTTTGTTGCTGCTCTTATTTGTGAAAATTCTCATCTTTCCATTTCTACACAGGCTCTGTGACCCAGACACAGGAGAGATGACAATGTAGCAGGTCAGCTGTTTTGTTTGGTGCTTGCAAAAAAGAAAAATTTCCAGAGCTCTCTTTTTTTTTTCCTTTGTCTCGTGGTTGATTGCAGACTGCTTAAAACTTCTCACAGGGTGGGGGACTTACTAGCACCCTCTAATATACAAGCTCACACTTCAGCCTTCCGTTACTCAGGGCACTTCAAGAGTCTCCAATCCATCCAGATCCTTGTTTCCTCTTTTTTTTTTTTAAAGAATGCCATTATCTCTGAATTTGTTTAATTTGTGTTTAATTCATCACTCAAATTTCAAAAGCTATTGCCAACAACAGAGAAGCACAGACCATCCCTCCTTCCTTCTTGCTCTCTCTCATGAGTGCACATCATACACACACTGAGAGAAAACAAAATATATAAATATATGAAAAGAGCAAAACACAAAACATATGAAGATAGTTTAACATATGTAAGGATACAAATGACCCTCAGTTGGGCAGGATGTCTCCTACCTGTGCTGTCACCCCCTGAACTGTAGTGCTTCCCTCTGAAGACCTCCCTGTCATTGATGTTGATGGCAACCTCTCTCTGAACACTAGGAGGGGCAAGGAGGGGAAGAGGAGAACAGTGGAGCTGGGTGGCATCTTTGTCCCTTCCCACACAGGGAATACACCCAGAAATGCACAGGTCATGCAACCTGTCAATGGAGGATCAATGGAGAATGGCTGCTTCTGCTGCCGTCTCCCACTCATTGACTTCCTTCCTGCTCTCCTCCAACGAGGGAAGCATCTCCATCGCAGATGAGAAATGTCGCAGCAACCATCGCTGTAGGAACCTGAACTGCCATGAGCAGTATCAAGCCCTTGAGGCCAGACAGAGCTGAAAGATCCTGCTGTCAATGAATCTGTCAGGAGATTTGACAAGGAGATAAAAATACACCGTGGGCTGGGGAAGCATAAGGATGGTACTAGAAGCCTTCACTTCATCTTCCTTTGTTTCGTGCTGGTGAGTGTCAGCACAGCTTTCTGCGTGTGCACAGAGGAGTGGAATTAATTTCTATTTTTTTTAACTAAATTGCTTCTTTCCTCGGTGTAAAAATAGGTCAAGCACAAATCTAAGAGGTGTGCCTGCAACACATTTTCTGCCAGAAATCTAGCTGGTGTTCCACTGCTTGTTGCTGCAGTGTGTGCTAATCTATGCAATCTCTCTAGCGTAAGGGATTTCATTACAGTCCTATAGTAATTGCTCACAAGTTTTAGAGTGTTGTCTCCATCCAGTGGTAAGATTTTGCAGTTGCTGCTTTGCTAGATTTTTGTTTTGTCAGACTACTTGTATTAAGTTTGTTACCACTAACTGGCTGACCTTAAATTGCAGAACTATTAATTGATTAACTGCATTGAAAGATCACATATAAGACTTAAACATACATGACATCTATATAAAAAGTGTATTTTTATTACAATAATCTCAACAACAAATGTCCTGTGTTTTCAATTCTTTTCCTCCTTCTGTTAACGACTTTCACTGTGAAAACTGATATTCTCTTGCCAGCATAGCCATGGTTGACGATAAGGAAACAGGGACTCATTCACTTGCCTGTCCTGTTCCTCCTCCAGGTTAATGTGGCTGCATCAACATCCTCACTAATACAACAAAAGAGCATTGCTGGCAGCTCATGTTTGGCAGAGATGTGGCTGAACCATGCAGGCAAAAGAGCTGCTACACACTCAGCTGTGTTAGATGGACTAATGTGATTTCACCACCTGAGACTCTGTAATTAGTCAAGCTCCTGCTTCACTGCCTTTCTTATGCCGAGTTGACTTTAGAAAAGAAGATCAGAAAACACAGGCAGCGTCAGCTGTGAGGACCTTGATGGATGACAAGTTTTCTTCCTCCCGTAGCAGCCTTCTCGTCCAGTCTTTTAGAGAGAAGATGCCCCTGCTTGACCTTTGTGAGGACACATTCTTTTTTTTTTGCCTCCTCTCACATTTTGGTAGAGCCTCAGCAGATATCTGGTCACAGATTCTCCTCACAAGAAGAGCTGCTCTCTGAGAAGGGCAACAGCAGCTTTATCAAACGGTGTGAAAGGTTGATTCAGACAATAAATGTTCTGTGCCAGGCTCAGCGCTGTTGCACTGACCAGCTCTTGGTTTTGTTTTGCTTTCCCTGATTGCTCTGCAATATGCCAAGGTCTGTTGGGTCCCCAGAAAGCAGGAGCAGAGAACAGTGTAACTCCATTTCCAGCCCATCTCCTTGGAGTGCCCTCGAGGCAGCACTGGCACGGTCTACACTCTGGCCTTTATATTCCGAGGACACTGGTGAGGTCTGTAAAGATGCACTGTATGTCCTGTGTGTGTATAAAGCTGCAGCAGGGGACCTGGGGAGAAATCAATTTTTTCAATGTTACCTTTCAATAGTTTTAGATCCAGGTATGCTCCCTTGTCTTTTGATGGCATGATAGCTTTGAGGTTGATAAAAAGAGCTGGCAGCATATCTGTGCCTGAGACTTTTAAAGAAAGAGGTTGCTACTTAATGCTCAGCTGCTATTCCCACCGGCTGCCAGGTCATACCCTTGATCCCTGAAAGTTTTGAAATTAGCCATGCCAGAAAGTTCAGGAGAGTGCAGACTACTTCCTTGATTTGGATCTGTTCCAGTTAGAGCCTTAAAAACTACACATTCAAATGGTTCAGTTTGTTGCCAAAGTGAACAGTGTTGGCAAGGCACTGGGAGCACATGAAGTTATGTACAAAAATATGCTTAGAATCTAGGTTTAATCTCCCAGTAGGTCAGAATGCAAGCCTGAAAGTAATGAGAGCATTTCTCCCTGTATTGTTGAAGTGCTAGGAAACTATTAACTTAAAAGAAGGAAATCAGCTTCTCTCAGAAAAAGTGCTAGTCTGTAATAAAACTCCCAATTCACATTCTATTTCACATAAATTTCTTTAAAACAAAGAATCCACTTCTCTGAAAAGACATGACCTTTTGGACAAATTTTCTCCAAACTCCTGAGATTTTCTAAGATGTCTCCTGGCCAGCTGGGTATGCAATTCTCCATTTACCTTTAGGTTTAAATTTGTACTTTTAATTTGGGAGAAGTATCTTTTCTTATAATTCCAGCCGCATGGGATTAAACCTGTTGACTTTTTGCTCAGCACTAGATCCTATAAACTATGCTTTCTGATGAGACACTCAGAGTGAACAAGGCAGTTTGCAGGTTTCAGCTTTCTCAATGACAATGAAATGCAATCACACTTTAGGATATGAGACCTGCTCACAGACTGCCTTGAGAGTACAACTACCCTTAGCAAAATCACTTCACTCTCCACCCACTCTGAATGACCCACAGATCCTATGCCCCAGCATTTTGCTGGAGAGAGGAACATCTCCAGACAGATCACTCCCTGCACCCAACCCTTCTCAGAGCACTAGAGAAGAAAAGCTGTGCATATCTTTGCTTTGGCCTTGGAATAAAAGCAGATGGAAGAGGCTGATCCACAAGGCAGCAGTTAGGCATTATGGATACCTAATAATTGTGATATTATCTGGTTTCAGCAGAACTACAAATATCATCTTTCAGTAACCATCATAACCAAGAATATGAAGGTGGTATAGTGCCCAAATGTGAATAATTCAAGTGTATGGAATTTCTGTACTTAATACTTCTCCAACTGTTGGAACAAGTGGCTTTATACATTATCAATTACATCTTCTGCACAGGATGCTGCTTTGCTCTAGGACCTAGATGTAATGGACACATCTAAACAGCTTGAGGAAGTAAAGATTTTACAGTTTCAACAGTTTCCTTGTGGCCTTGGTGATGAGGATCTACAATTTGTTATTGCCAGCTCTTTCACGAAGATGGCAGAAGTTGAAGGACCTTGGCATACCTTAAACAGACAGATGAGGGCAGCTGAGAGCAGGCACCTCTGCTCGCTTGTTCTGGAAATACCTCCATCATGGAAGCAAATCTGTTCCTAAACTCTATTGTTATGTTTGTATTTATGCCCCATATGAATTGTGCTACCCCAAAAGTATGCTGCTTTTTCACTTGGTAATAATCAGAAGGGCTACAATTTTATCATCCTTATGATTAAGGGAGAAAAGAATGCTACCAAGGAGATGGTTTTGTTATTAATTAATAGGGGAAACACAGAATGCAGAATCCTTTCTAACCAGTTTGCATCCACTGGGGAGGCAACATCAGGCTATAACCTTCCACATCACATTACCAGCCCTCTGTCTCCTCCACTTCCATCTTCTTTAACAGACACATTCTCTTAAATCCTCGACATAAAGACAACCCTGTAATCACCTATCAGCATTTCCAGACAATTACAGTGTTTATAAGGTGCATACTCCTGCAGATGAGGCAGAGCCTGACTAGGGTATTTAGCTGATTTATCAGTTCTCAACCTTGCTGGCCGTGATTCACAAATCTCCTCACCCTGTCAGCCTGCAATGACCTGAAAGTTCCCACCATACTTTCCATGGAAGTAATTCTAGGCAATTTACAACACCTTAGAGAAAAGAGCCTAAATTGCCCAAACTTTCCAATAAATCATTCACTGAATTTAAATCTTCCAGCACATGGAATTACACCTTCACTTCTAGAAGGGGAAGGCCCATAGAATGTACCCTTTGTGCAAAGAAAGAAAGCTTCAGATGACAGAAGTCCTCTCATGGAAATTTTCCCTTTTCTGCTAAAACAAAAAAAGGCAAATACAGCGTACACAACTTTTGCTAGAGTTTCCAATCTACCACACCTACTTATAGGTCAATGACCAACCTTGTAGGGCTTTTCAACCACACCAGGAATCAGTATTAGATTTCTCCCTCCTCCTGCACATCCCTCATGTCATCGTCCCACTGAAATCCTTCCTGCCCAACTTCCTGCTAGGTCTGATCAATCCACTTCACCCGGCCAACTCACGTGGAGTTGCATGAATCCCTTTCTATGGACATGCAAAGTGCTGGTGACTATACATAGATGTAACTAGTCAGAAAGCAAGATTTCAGAGGGGTGGCCAAACCCCAGCCAGTTTGTAGCACCAGACCAGTTTTGTTCTGAGTAACCAGAAGAACTGGGAGTCACCATGAGTTGCTGGATTCTCACATAGTTTTCTTTCTGAATCATCTCTCTTCCTTATTCTTACAAATAGGCTCAAGGATAAACAGAGTAGAAGTGTTTACTGACCTACCCCAGCATTCAGGAGCGGAGTGACTTCATGGTTCTTTCCAAACAACCTTATAATGCTCGCTAGGGAGTGTCTTAAAATTCACCACCTTTTTTTCCAGGCCAGGCTTTTAAATAGTCAATAGAGGGTATAGATCAGTAAAACTGAATGACCTTCCAAAGTTCATTCCCTCCCCTGAAACAGGTTGCAATGTGAAAGCCAAGTTTGCTGTCTGTCTTTCAGGCCTACACTGCTGTCACTGAGCTGTTCTCTGCTAAGCAGAAACACTCTTTCCGTGTATCATTAGCTACAGCATTTGGTAAACATTGACTTCCTTCCTATGCCTATGGGATTAAAATCTTACAATTACAGTCTACGCTAAATAAATGGAACTTGAGGAGGAAAATAAAAAGAAAATCAATTTCTTGTCAGAAATGCTTTCTGACATATCATTATTGCACTGGGAGCTGGGGTTTCTCTACCTCCATCCAGCATTCAACAGTTAGGACATAGCTGTTTCTCTCCCTCCCTGCTCAATAGGATCTCTCAATTCTACATTCCTCTGCTGATATCCGAAAAGAAAATTTACTTCTAGACACTCACAGATTTATTTGGTTTGAGGGGGGAGAAAAAGCAAGGAAAGAGCCAGGAGCATCTTTGATTTGTATAGATGTATTAGTGCTTACAGGTTCTGCATCACACAGGTGTGGAGTCAAGAGTGCAAAGCTTTGCACAGCAAAAGGCCTGACAGGGAGGTGGCGTAGGGTACAATGGGGGTGTATGAAGTAAAGAGGAGGAGACAATTTAAGATGTTTCTGAACAATGTCTAGGCTTTATCAGCCTAATCCATTATAATTGATTTACAAAAGGGTTCTTAAACCTGGATCTTTTCTGTGAAGCTTTTTTTAATCTACGTATTTGTCTTTTCATGGAGCATGCAATATGTGCACAATTCTAAGAGATACCTAATAAAGACTTTGAAAAAAAAAATCTTACATTAACTGAGGAGGCTGAAGTTCATCTTGGCTGCTAACCTCTGCAAATTAGCTGAAGTCAGATAAGTCATAGTCCATTGACCAAACCTTTTTAACAACAGTCTAATTTCACAAGCAACAACTGAGTGTCAAATGGCATATGATAACATAATAAATTTTTGTTTCTGATTTTCTGTACAAACATTTCCTGCATGAACATTTCCACAGCAAACTAAAAATATGAGGAATAGAAATAGGACTCAACACTTATGTAGAAAACTGCTCATTTTCCTAATTCTTTCTAGATCTGCAGTTTTTGTACTGCAAAAAATATCTACCTTCTCACTACCAGTGATGGTCTTATAGGCCTCTATCATATCCCTACCTGGTCTACACAATGCTTCCTCATATGATTCCCTTTGATTCTCCCATTTGATCATCCTTAACATCATTTTTGAGTCTTTTCTAGGTCTAATGCAGCATCCTGAAAGTAAGAGGGACCAGAGCTGACCATAGCACTTAAGGCGTAGCTGAATACTGATTTTATACAGGGGTATAATTATTTTCATTGCTTACTCCTTCCTAACATTTGCTTTGGTCTGAACACAGAGTTGAGAGTTTCCTGGACCCACGTCCTGTAACCCCCTGGAGGCCATTGAGGGGTAATGGCCTCCTCATATTAAAAATGACATCTTAGAAATGTTCTGTGGGAAACAAAGCCTGTATTTCTAGAATATGTTAATATCTCCTTGTTGCCTAATTTGTGTATATATTTATCTTGAAGAGATTTGCATAGACTTAAAAACCACACCAAAGGATGGCTTGCTCTTTATTTCACAGGGAAGTACTGCTGTGTGATGTAGCATTCCTGAAGTCTTTAGGCTTCACGGACTGCAAATAATGAGATTTATGGTATTGTTAGAATAGACTGGCGTTCTCATGAGATGTGACAGCTGTTATTTTATAGTACTTAAGCTAGTGCAAAGTGACAGCCAGCCACCTACTGGAAATAATACCTACAGGCATAAATAATGTGAATCTGCATGACTCCTGCAGCAGGTAAGCGCACTAACGAAGTCCCACTCCTCCTCCCAAATTCGCTCTCCTTTGTGTATTAGGATTTTTTACTGGGTAGTCATGAAGTTCCAGGACAAATAGCCTGTTTTTATACTCTTCCATTCCTTCATGGAGAACTGAGCCTTTTTCAAACGTATACTCTTGTTGCACTTTGAGGATGGGGCACAAAGTAACCGAATGGCTGGTAAATCCACATATGTGGGAACAACCACCTATTTCTCCTCTGAAAAAGATGTGCATATGGAAAAGCAAGAATACACCTTGCTATGAGCATAAAGCTGGTTGAGTTCCAGCTATGTTCACCAGTGGTAAGAAAGGTATTCTAGGAGATGGCAGCAGCGCTGCATGCAAGGGGCACGCTTTCTAACAAAGTCAACAAGCAACATTTGATACAGCGCATTAATTTGACTGTTCAGGCACTGCATTCAGGCAGTGTGTGCCAGTATCAAGCACACCGAGCGAGGCAAGAATAACCTCATGATAGGAGCAAAAGATATGGAGCCAAGAAGCCTTGCCACTCCTCCTGGCTCCATCTCAGATGATTTGTGTGACCAGCAGTAACTCTGCTCAGGGTTCAGACACTTGATTGAATTATGAGCAACGAACAAGTCACTATGTGTCTAAGCAGTGATAACTCATGATAACCATCTGCCTTCTCATAGTCAGTGAAGGACATGTAAGTTCATCCAAATACCTTGGAATGGCACAAACCTAATACAGCACTTAGAAACAGTGAGTACAAGTCAGCTGACAAGGGGGCAACACAAGCTGCATGTGGCACTTCACAAAATTAGGTAACCAAAAACTGAAATAAATCATTGTTTTTAAGCAAGCAACAAACTAACTGTGGAGGTTTAAATCTTTTAGCCACTTAATTCCAGAATCTCTTACAGAACCCTGTTTACTTACCAAATGTTTTAAAATATATATATGTTTCCCTGGACACAGAAAGAATTATATGAGAAAGAAAAGATGCTTCGTTCAAGTTAGCCTACACATTTAGGTTTTTTCCCCCTCAAAGCTATCACATAAGATGCTGATCTGACAAACTGCCAGGGTTTTTTTTCTTTTTTTTCTTCCCCAAAATTGATAGGTGAAATATATGCTAGCAGACTCTATGAATGATATCTTATGTCAGCACCTGTCCAGCTTCATACAAGATTGGGTATCATTTTTCTTGCCACAAATGGAATAAAAGCAGAAAACTGGGTAAAACAAACTGTGTACTTGGCTTACACAACATGGTATGTGGAAACAGAGGGGAAGATTAGAGAGGTTGCACTGAAATGGTTTATACCATTTTGAAAGTGTCACTGAGTTGCAAAAATATTTCTCATATGCACAGAGAAAAATAAATTGATGCAGGTTTGCAAAGCAAATAGAAATGTAGTAGTTATAGCCACTGCCAATACGGAAAATAAAGCAGAGGTTCTGGAGAGACCAAGACCTCCAAAGAAGAAAGAGGTGCGAAGGGAGAGGAAGAGATGACAGTCATCTTGACTTGAATAACATTCAACCATAAACTCTGCATTCAGTTCCCAGCTGAAAACAATTCTGCAGCATCTGCCTCCGGAAGCCGTGAAACAGGGTGAAAGTTGCATATACTCTCCAATTGCACAGCTGTTTATTGAGCCTGCATGCTGAACTGACTGCAGCAACACACTCCCTCCTTGCTGCCTCCCTGCCTGGCTGTCTCCACGTTTGAGCTACCAAGCTGCTACCCAGAGGTAGTAGAACTGACACGCTGCATGTGGGTTTAACAGACCAAAACCACACATTATTTTTAGAATGTTTCCCATGTCACCAATTTATAAATTAAAGCATAATGGCTGAATAAAAGCCATTATTTGGATTCATTAAGTCATTTGGGCTGAGGACAGAATATTTTCATTATCCCATGCAAGTCTGCATTATTTAGTATTAGCATGGTGGCATTATAAAGGTTCCTGAGCTTCAGCCAGGCAGAGTCTGAAGAAACGTGCCCCAAGACAAGCATTTCAGCTCCACTTCGTAATTGAATAGTTCTGCCATGCAACAATAAGCACTTTAGAAAAAAAGAGAAACATATGTTTCACTGCCCCATAAGCATAAAACACATTTTTTTCATTAAATCAGTACCTGAAATCCTGTACATTTAAAGCTAAAAATCTTGCAAGTGCCAGGTGCTAAATTGAAACAGATTAAAATCAGTGGGACTCCTCAGACAAGGCTCCCTTTATCTTTCTGCTTTCCTGTTATGCATCCTCACCTTCGAGCCAGTGGGAGATCAGAACAGACGATGGCAGCAGCCAAGTATAAAAGGCGTTTTCTTTCCTTCTCATCTCTAGAAGGAAGGCGGCTAACAAGCCTGGTGCCTGCAGAGAGGGTTTCATGCAGAACTGCAAACTGCAGACCAAGAGAGCAGCACCTCAAGCCCCTGGGCCAGGCGACGTGAGACTGACTCACAGCTATTGAGCCTTCTGCACCTCTGCAGCATAGATCTCATGCAGGCTCAACAGCACACAATGCTTTGGGCTCTGACCCAATACCTTCCTCTCCACCCCTTCAGGGCTGAGGACACCATCCTGCAAGGGCCACGCATCAGGGACACCGCACGCCCTCAGGTCCCTGTGATCATCAGCTGGCAAGGACTTGCACATCCTCACGCTGTGCCCCACACAGAGCACGTTACTAGAACGGGTCTCTGTGTTGCACAGCAGCAGCTTCACACGTGGGTCCACATGCGGCACGAGCAGCTTGTGTCAACAACTTGTGGGGTCTTCCACAATTCCCAGACTTTCTCCAGAGCCACGCCAACATTTCCTCAGCCCCTTTTTGCCATTCTAGCTTCCTTGCTTAAGTCCTCCATACGTTAAACATATATATATAGAGAGAGAGTTTCCCTAAACATTCATGAAATTCGCTCCCTGCTTGCATTTGCAGGTCAGGAGGGCCAGGAGCAGCGTTCATGAAGCCCAGACAGACCCACAAGAGGGAAGCCCCCGCTAAGTCGGCAGAAGGAACCATTTCTGCTGCCACTCACACACATACTTCTCTGTCCCAAAGGCACCTCGTACTTTTTCACTGTACATAAGACAGAGCTCTGCACAGTTCCCCATCTAAGTTACCAGACACAACTGCTTCTGCACTTCTCTGTCCCCTACATCTGAGGCCTGATAGCAGTTTGTACTTCCTTACTGGGTACAATGTAAAACTGTCCAGTTCGCCACCTCCACCAACAAAAACAAGACAAAGAAACAGGTGTCTGCGCCACAGAAACCTCTACTCTGGTTGTAGGAATCAGTGCTTGAGGGCAAACCTGCCAGCTTTAATCTATGGCAGGGACCAGAGCCAACTGATCCCCTGCATGGCTCTACTCTGAAGTGCATCCCATACATTAAAACTGCCCAGATACTCTAATACTGCACAGGAAAACTCTTAATAGACATCCCCGACACAGATGGGCCATTAACTCTAATTCATTTAAGATGAGTTAGATTTGTAATTTAGTAAAATTTGTTTTTGCATTCTTAAATTTGCTTAGGTTCAAGGAAAGCAGGTTCTAATGACAGACACACACTGCACCCTGGCACTCTCCAATTCTCTTGTTCCTCCTAAGAAAAAGACCATATCAACTCCAAAATCAGCACGGCAACATCCCAACCTTGGCTCCAGACCCGCGCTTTCCCGTGAAAGTCCAGATGAAATACTTTTAAACACCCACAGGGGTAGACAGAGCAGCTCTCAAAGCTTTTTTATGCCTAATCCTTAAAATCCAACTGATACCCCATGTCTCTTTCTCTATATGAATAACAGAATAGAGGGAAAAAAGAAAAAAATTTTTTTTTCTTCTATTTTTCTTTCAACTACACTCTTGTCTCCCCTTCTCCATAATCCCAATGATTCTTCCAGGGAAAAGGCAGTGGTCTACAAGCACTTGAGACCACCTTAATAATAATAAGGAAACAACATAAGGACACATTAACATTTTTCACATATTTAATGAATGGCACCCTAATTAAGTTTACAGTAGTTTCATCTCTACTGAATACCAAGTGTGTTTCAAAAGTAAAAGTGGAAAAAAAAATTAAGTAAATCAGTCATCTTTCATGAAGTTTTAGTACCTCAAGCATTTTAGAGTTATGTATGCAGAAATATCTTTCAAGAAATTAAGATGACCCTCCATAAACAAGAAAAGTTTCTGCCAGGTCCTTTCACAACACACAGAAATCAAGGAACTTTAGAAATGTCTAAGTTAGAGGTGTCATAAGGTTGCATTAGGACTTCTGTTAAAGAGTTTGTCGTGAAGCACGTGCTATAAATAGGACAAGAATGTGCAAGAGCGTCGCGTAAGTGAGAAGCACAGCATGTTTTGCCAGCTTGTGCTCCGAGGGAGCTAAAGAACGCTGACAGCGAGTGACCGGCCCACATTCTCCAGCAGAAAGGCAATTACCTACAAAACAAGCAATCCCAACCTTTTATTAGCAGTTTTAGACCTTAAAAAGGAGGGAGTGGAAGAGGCATACACAGCACTCATAAAGTGCTGAATATCCTTCAAGAGCAGCTAATTTAGAAGCAGCCAAGGATCCCAGACTATACCTAAACTAACCCTGGAAGGCAATGTTCTAGCTCAGTCACTAAAAATTGATTTAAATTTGGGGTATGGTTGAGTTCTGTACAATTTTCCAAACTCATTTTAGCTTCTACTCCTCTAACTCCAGATTATGCATACAGACCTCTCTTTCAGGGCAGACCCAAGTTCAGTGACGGTAAACTACCCCTAGGAAAGATCAGGAAATTGGTTCTAACAGGGACTTTAAATCTTCCTTCACTCATGCTTACAAATGGCTCCAATTCTGCTCTTTCTGGAGGACATTTTTTAAAATATTAATACATTAATCTGTGGAATATTTTCACTGTTTCTCTCTCCATCCTGCCTGTAGGATTGCCTTGCCTAAACTCCAGCACTTAACTATATCTAAAGGTGACTCATTGATACTCTCACATTTTAGTATTAAAAGGACACATGTTTCATAGCAAGGGCCTTACTTATCAGTGGGATTTCTAATTTTTATATTTTTAGAGAAGTTTCTGTTTCCATTTGAGGAAAAAAAATTTGTGAGATAAAGTAATTCAGAGTTCAAAGACAACTTGTTAACTTGGATGTCCATGTGGTATGAAACAGAGGGACTGATTCATGCACGGAACTGATGTTAAAGGAAAAAAAAGCAAAATCTAAATGAATTAGACACTTAAATTGAGTCATATATTAATTATAATGGAATAAACTAAGATCTCTACTTGCACTGAAAACAGGTGGAAATAACATATACACACACACTCCAGCACTTTTCCTAATAAAAGAATATTGCACATTCCAATAATGTTGCACAAATCACTGGCTTTTCATAAAGACCATATATGAGGTATTAGTCTATTAATAAATAATAAGAACATAGAAATGAAAAGCACTTAATATAACGCAGCAATCCATTTTAAGTATTTAGTGAACGAAAACTGAATAAGCAATAATACATACTCATGTAGGGAAGGTTAAAGTTATTATCAAATAGGCAGCTTTCATATCTGTCTCAGAAGGAAAGGGTTAAGTCTCTGATAAAGATTAACAAAGCTTATTGAAAACACTGTGCTTTTTAAGATGCTTGCATTTTAAGATGCTTGTTTTGTTCATGCAATCCATTTGAAAGGCAAACTCTTAACTCCAAATTCTGAGAAGAAATCCCTGTTTGTGCGTGACAGCAATCTTACTAGGGGGAACTAGTTTAATATACTGGACCGATATTACCAATTAAAAATAAAGTAGATGGAATTTTTTTGGATTGATATCAATTAAAATATCACTTAAAAAATCTTTAGTTAATACTGGTTATAGATTTGCACAGTGCTGAAATTGTTGCTCATTAGTACTGCCTTAGTTATCACATTCCAGCAACACAAGGAATTAGATGAATGACAACTTTCATTTTCGGTTTTACTGTGCATTTATACTAAGAGCTTATCTTACAAACGACAAAGCTGGAAAATTCCTGCTGACAAGTAATAAATCTGTCATTCCAAACACAATATAATTATTCCTTATTTAGAAACTTCCAGAAACGCAAAGCATCTGGAGCTAAGGTTATCTTGTTTAAGTTCACCAGAGCACTGAGGAGTATTTAAGTTCAATAAACTGAGCTATCGAAAATACATTTTGCATGTGGTAATATAATAAGCATAAACAAGAGTATATCCAGTATACTCTTTCAGATAGGGTTAGAAAGAAATTTGTATTAAGAAAAAAAATACCCCTAACGTATTAAAGTTTAATCTTTAGAGACCTATGTAAGATTACCTGGAAATATAAACAACTCCTATATCACTTTCTAGGTGGAGCATACTCTCTTCCTACTACCCAAATGAAGAGAAAATAAAAAACGGTGTTATTTCTAAACAAATTTGCAAGACTGGATAGAGCATTCAACGTAAGACCCACGTAAGTTGCACTTTTACTTTTTTTTTTTTTTTTTTCTCTTCAAATTAAGATAAATTGTAGGGTCCATACCAGTTTAAAAAAAATGCAAGTGAAAGCTCAGAAACATATACAAACAAGGCAACACTTCAGAATATGGCAACTCCTCTTTCCTCTGCTGAAAATCATACACCAGTAACTTAAACAGTCCTGAACTGGTATACACAAGGAAAAATAGTACATTTCAAAACTTAGAAGATATATCATGCGTTGAAATTCAAAATTACTCAATGTTTACTAAACTGAAGTATATATCCATCTTCTGTTACATGAGATCATTCCTCTCCCCTTCCCACACAAAGTAGCTTTCAAAACAATTATTTCCCAATGGCATGTTGTTTCCATTAGAAGAATGTTTTATCTGAAATTTCTTTATAGCAGTAATGTTAAGTGTTTCTGTAGAAGAGGCAGTTTAAGGAAATTTCTCCATATTAGCATGAAACCAAGAAAGATTGTGAAGATGTTGAAATGAGGAGATGAAAAGAGAAAGGAAACATTATTGTCCCGAACAGTCTGTGTAAGTAGTGACCATGTTTCCTCGTCGCTGGGTGACAGTCCTGCAGTGCTTGCTAGATGCATGAAACCTGCTATCAGTCCGCATTGCGTGTCGATGTGCATTTTCAAAGTCACTAAAAGAAAACATTTTTTCCATATTTTCAAACACATCATCAAACAGTCCACCTCCAAATGAGAACTCCTGGAAAGAACGTCTCTGCCGATTGTGAGCTTCGCGGTGACTGCGGAAGTGACTCTCAAAGTGCTTTTTTGACCGTGAGTTTTGACTAAAGAGGTCAAAGTCTTTGAATAAATCATCAAAGTTGAAATTAAATGACTGGCGAAAAGGGCTTCCATTACTTCCCTGTCCTCCATGACGGCCAAACTGATCGTACTCTCTTCGTTTATTCTCATCTGACAATGTTTCATATGCTATTTTCATTAAAAAAAAGTTTTTAAAGTTATTATTTATATTCTCATTAAAAAAATAAAATCACACACAAATACACAAAATAAAAGCTCCCTCTCACTCCCTCCACAGTATATATTTCAAGCAAAACTCACTAGACACGCAAGTTAAGGGTTTTTTCAGCATTCTAAAATCCAGTATTCTAAAATTCAAAAATAAGCCGTTTCAAAAGAAACCAAGCTAACCTATTACAAGGGATTATATTTGCAAAATATTAACTGCACATTAAATAATACAGTTAATGAGCCAGCAATAAAAATTAGCACTTTTATTTGTAAGATAAAAGCAATGATGCGTGGCTAGCAAAAAAACAGAAGCAGGAAGAAGGGGACACTCCCTAACAAGATGAGCTGCCTGCTACATTACTGTCACAGGAATGCAGCGCAACTTCCTGCTCAAAGCAGGGCTAGCTAAGAGACCTGAGCAGGTTGCTTGGGGCTTTATCCAACGATTCTTTGAAACTTCCAAGGATGGAGATACAATCTCCCTGGATAACCTGCTTGTCAGTCTTCAATGTTGAAAAAGTTTTTCCTCATACCTAGTCTGATCCTCTTGCACCAGCTACCACTGGTACCATGTACCACTAAACAGCTTGGCTGCAGTTTTTTGATATCCTCCCCACCTGTACGCAAAAACTGCAGCTAGGTCCCCTGAAGCCCCAAAAATCCAACTAATCCTGAGCTGGATTTTACTAGACAGGTAAAAAGATAAGAATAATATTCAAAACAGTCTCCAAGAGCTTTGGTCTATTGCCAAGGACTTCCATGCTAAGAGACTTGAACCACAAAGTCCAACAGGCAGGAATGCCTAAACTACGTGAAAAGCTTGCCCTGCGTGCAAGGACAAATAAACAAATCTGATATTGAGACAGTGCAGCTGACACCACAGAGGCAGAAAAGAAAAAAAAAGAAAAAACCCCACACTCTTCACCTTGTGTGAAAACACACTATATTTAAACCACTGTATTTGTTAACAGATACATGATTTATATCTACTTATTTGCACGCCAGTTAGCATGTATTACCTTCAGCTATTTCTCTAAACTTGGCTTCTGCACCAGGACTCTTATTTTTGTCTGGGTGGTATTTCATAGCGAGCTTGTGAAATGCCTTCTTGATCTGGCGGTCAGATGCATTTTTTGGAACTCCTAAGATATCATAATAGCTCTCTGTAGCCAGTATTAATTCAGTTATCATCAAAATGCAGACAGCAAATGTGAAGACAGATTGCATAGTTGCCATGCCCGTGGTTCCTAGAACGAAAAAGAAATATATTTGAGGGACAAGGTCTCACAGCAACTTATTTAGGTTTCATAGCACGTTAAAGAGAAAGCACAACCCTAAGCTATGAGTGGAAGATCTATTTGTTTAGGAGTCATTTGACAGCAGGAATGAAAGCATGCAGAGTTTCACATGAGCTGATGAACCTCTTCATGCTAGTTTTATAGTTACTGAATATGAGAAGAATTAAGACTCTGCAAATTCCTATTTCACCTACATCACAAGCGCACTTCAGTGTATTACACAGTACATTTTCCTCGCAATCCTGTTTCTAGCTGTTGAAGTAAACACACAATACAATTCACTGCAGCAAACACAGTCTATGTTGGCATATCTGAACTAGCTTGAAACTAAAGTCTTAAGCTCAACAACCACAAATGCATTACACACACACAC